>OZ057406.1:44096098-44297395 GCA_964056735.1 Allodiplogaster pararmata
GTCGTTGACCGGAGATAGGCAAGAGGCTATTTGTATTTGATTGGCGCCTCGACTCGCCATTGAAAAGTATAGCGGAGTATCGGCTGATGTTTTGTCCGGTGGCATGCCCAGGCCGGTCCGGCATCGCCCTCCTTTGACGAGCTATACTCCCAGTTTTGGTCCGCGGCGGGATTTCTCCCGCTACCTCCCAGCACGAATTCTTCGTAGGGAGGCATCCCTCTATCCGCCACCTGAGGTCGCGCTCGATTCTGGACTGGATGATCCGGCTCCATCCGTGACAGGCTCTTAAGGCTGTAGAGTCACGAATGGCCACTAGTGCCAGTGTGTTTCGAGTTGAGGATCTACTATACGATATCCACGTAGCACTCATCCAGGAGACCAAACTAGAGTCCACACCATCGCAAGGGACCGGTTCATCCTCACCGTATCGAGAGCGTCCTCGGGTAGCGGATAGAGGGATGTCTCTTTGCGCAAGTGCATTGGAGATATCGGGCTTGCCCGTCGTATACCAAAATTGGGTAGTATAGCTCGTCAAAGGAGGGCGATGCCGGACCGGCCTGGGCATGCCACCGGACAAAACATCAGCCGATACTCCGCTATACTTTTCAATGGCGAGTCGAGGCGCCAGTAAAATAACCTCTTGCCCTTCTCCGGTTAACGAATGGGTCTCGCGAAGAGGATCGCCGACTGCGGTGCGAGTGTAGACGGAGAAAATTTCTCCGGATTCAAAGGGATCCTCACCAATCCTATCCCAAAGAACTTCCCTCGACAGGACCTATGGGCAAACAACAACAACCAAACTAGATGCTGCAGCAGGTTTCCCATCCATTAAAGGGTGTTCATTGATAAGAGATGATCGCATTATTCCTACAAGAGGACATCCAATATGTGCACGAAGACTTAGCCCACGGTGATAAGACTATAGAGATGATGATCATCGAGACCCCTTTAACCCTCGGTAACATGAGAATAACTTATCTCTATATTCCTCTACGATCCTCATGCTCACCAGGATATAGCACAGACTTTGCTTATTTCCTCAAGCATACGAAGACATGCGTTGTGGCTGGAGACGTGAACTCCCATAACGAGCTTTGAGCAGAGAAGTTTTTTCTCTCCTTGTTTTTAGATATTCTCAATCCAAAAAACTTTATATGAAGTCGAAATATTTAGTATGAACCGATAATATTTGGAATGACCAGTTATTTGAAATTTCCCGGAAAAATCCGTTTTTCTCAGAAATAGTGTTGTTTTTTTCATTATTCCAGTTTATGTGAGCTGTATTCAAGAGTTTTTGAGGTTTTTGTATGAAATCAAACATAAAGAATTCAGAAAAATTGATCCTGTGTTCTTAATGACAGTTTTATTCGAGCTGTAGGTAGATTCCAATGTTTCAGAAAAATTTACTGACTTTTTTTGCCTTTCACTAGACGGCTATTTTATTTTCACTGATTTTTTTTGGCTAAAAAAATTGTCTTGTAGATTAGCGAATAAGGAGTCGAACAATATCTCAACCACTTTTCTAAGTTCAGTAAAAACTGGTTTTTGGAACGTTTTAAACCGGCTCCTAGAGACGGCTGTCAGAGCTCAATATCGAAAACGAGTTCTTTAATAATTTTTTAACCAGTTTTTTTCAAACTTTTTTGCGAGAAGTTTGAGTTTTTTTTTTTGTTGCGAAAAGTTAGTGTTTTCATTACACCACGGTGACACATTGCTATTCCGTGTAATAATGCTATATGAAAGGCTCAATTGCCTTGCTCTCTTAGTCAGACATGCTAATGAAAGGAATGTGTTGTCAATGAAGCATAACTAGAGAAATCACAATTTGGAAAGAAGAGTGATGTAAACAGATAATATATTGATGAGTTATTCAAAATCGCTGCCTGTGCAGAAAGGAAGTCTTCCAATTGGTTGAGAAAGATGGGGAGGGAGAGAGAGAGAGAGAAAGAAAAATATAAGTAGTGATGCACAAGGTTCACCTGAACTCCTTTCCATTCTGACTTCTTGTGAGAAGAGAACCCTTGGATGATTTGCCTTAAAGTCGGCGTACTATCCTCAATGTCCGCAGGCAGGCGCCGCCTCTCCCTCTCATCCGTACTATCCTCTATGTCCGCAGGCAGGCGCCGCCCCTCCCTCTCATCCGAACCCGAACATTCCTGCGAGCTCATTCTTCATCATCTTTTTCTCTAACATCTGAATAACTCACTGAAAATCTGATTTACCTTGCTCACGACTGTTTTCGCTTCCCCATCGTTGTTATTATAGCCTGAAAAAGATTTGTTGGCTTTAATTTTTTTAGCCAATCATCTGGGTACCGAAAACCTTGGCTGAGATCAAGATAACTAAACTTTTTCGCAAAACTAAAACTTTTTCTTGAGTGCACTGTCATACGTGTGGATGTTCACTGACCTACCTAGATATTCTTCAGACTCAATTAGACTATATTGTCTCCACTACAAGTTCTCCAGAGTTCATGGTTCAAGGTGGATTCTGCGAGGATGGAGTGGTGGCGCTCGAATTCATCACGATTAGTATCAACTCGAATTATTACTAAAAAAGTACTTGAACCAATCTCCTTCCATTTATTTTGCGTAATGGCCATGTACCACACATTTTGCGACCGGATTAGGCTGCAATCCATGTAAGCAACTCGACCATGAGTTATCTCAGAGCCAACCAGGTCGAGGTATAGTCAATGCCGGACTGGCCTGGGCATGCCACCGGATAACACATCAGCCGATACCCCACTATACATTGTAATGGAGAGTCGAGGCGCCAGTAAAAGAGCCTCTTGCCCTTCTCCGGTTAACGAATATGTCTCGCGAAGAGGATCGCCGACTGCGGTGCGAGTGTAGACGGAGAAAATTTCTCCGAACTCAAAAGGGTCCTCACCAACCTATCCCAAAGGACTCCCCTCGACAGGACCTATGGGCAAACAACAACAACAACAACAACAACAGGTATAGTCCCCTCGCCTTCGATGATGCTACAGCCCACAAATTCACACCATCGCAAGGAACCGGATTATCCTCAAAAACTCGAAACACACTGGCAACAGTGGCCATTCGTGACTCTTCAGCCTTAAGAGCCTGTCACGGATGGAGCCGGATCATCCAGTCCACCAGAATCGAGCGCGACCTCAGGTGGCGGATAGAGGGATGCCTTCCTACGAAGAATTCGTGCTGGGAGGTAGCGGGAGAAATCCCACCACGGACCAAAACTGGGTAGTATAGCTCGTCAAAGGAGGGCGATGCCGGACCGGCCTGGGCATGCCACCGGACAAAACATCAGCCGAAACTCCGCTATACTTTTCAATTGCGAGTCGAGGCGCCAGTCAAATAGCCTCTTGCCTATCTCCGGTCAACGACAGGCGAGACGTCTCTACTCCCACCCAAAACGATGCTAGGCCGGCTTGACCACCCACTCACAAGGCCTATAGCATGAACAGGTTGCTACAACGATGTCCGCCTTCACAAGGTGCAGCATGACAGTCTCAGGACTGCAAAGGACATCAAAACCCTTCTCCGGACGCATCTTGTCCGAAGAACACGAGAACTTCTCTCATTAAAGAGAGTGTTCATAACCAAGTCTTCGATGCGGGATGCTTGCCGGCAACAACAACAACAACATCCTCAAATGGTATCGAGCGCGTCCTCAGGTGATAGAGGGACGTCTCTATGCACAAGTACATTAGAGATAGCGGGCTTGCCCGTCGCGGACCAAAATTGGATAGTATAGTTCGTCACAGGAGGGCGATGCCGGACTGGCCTGGGCATGCCACCGTATAAAACATCCGCCGATACTCCCCTATACTTTGTAATGGCGAGTCGAGGCGCCAATAAAATAGCCTCTTGCCCTTCTCCGGTTAACGAATGGGTCTCGCGAAGAGAATAGCCGAATGTGGTGCGAGTGTAGACGGAGAAAATTTTTCCGGACTCAAATGGATCCTGACCAACCCATCCCAAAGAACTTCCCTCGATAGGACCTATGGGCAAACAACAACAGGTACATATAGTCCCGACCTAAATATCATGTTTGAAGAAATTTTGTTCGTAATATCTAAACCAATGATCAACAATATGTATCACAAATCATCATAGGCCGTATGCATGGAAAACAGATTATAACAACCTGGATTAGTCAAATCCAAGGATTGAAAAATCCAAAAAGTTAAAAAATTTAGGATTGTGAAAATCGGTATGCATGGATGTCAGATTTCTTAAACTTGGATTATTGTCAAAAAGGACGCGGAAAGACAAGCGTAAGCACTAAAATGCATAAAAATGCACTCTAAAAACTGTAATTGTCGATAACTAAATGCACTCTAAACACTATTATAATTGTCGAATATTAGTTTTGTTATATAATTACAACATTTTTTCAATTAATTTCGTTGTTTTTGTTGTTGTTATGTTTTCATTGTTTGTTTGTTTAAAGCCGAGTTGAATGTTGAATGTAAAATTTGATGGAATTGGTATATAAAATATTAATATGAACATTTTCAACCTGTTTTAAATAAATCTGTTAGATGAAAGGTGATTTTTAGTAATCGTTGTACTCTGTTTGGGACTTCTGCACTTTAGCCCCCTCTCCCCCCTCCCAGATGTTCCATGGGTCAGTTCAATTGGATCATGTTCTTGATACGGCCTCGTTAGCGTAAACTTTTACTAAGCCTAAGCGCTTTCTGATGTAAAAATAACATTTTAATGTAAAATAACTTTCGAAAATGTAAATGAGTCAGTAGTATGACCCATGGAACCTCTGGGAGGGGCCTAAAGTGCAGAAGTGCCCTTTATTTGTATGCGCTATACGTTCCTCTGTAATTAATACATGTTACCATGAAATAAACATAAAAGAAGCACTAAACAAGAGAACATGCAAAAAAATATGTAAAATTCCGTTCCGTTTTACTTTCAATACACACTTCAAAAAGAGCAACATGAACGGAATGGGTCAAATTGAGCCGAGAATCCTTTCGGATTGCTCGCTAACCCACCTCCGGAGTAGGGTTACGAATTTTGTCGGATTATCTCAAATCCAAAAGTATTATAGCTTCCATGCATACCGGATTAGTGAAATGTATTTGGATAACTTCTAATTCAAGCTCTTAATCCTTTTGGATTGCTCCATGCATACGGACTCATGTGACATATATATATAAAATATGAAATTATAAGGCCGAAAGGTGGAGGAAATCTTAGATGAAGAGGCAACCATTTTTCAAAATAAATATAACTTAATTTCAAATTTTTCTCGACGTCTGCTCTCAATTGAAAAATTGCGGTTTTTTTAAAGACATGAATCAAATTCCTTCGACAAGTACTCGCTAGAAGATGTTAGGCATTTCAAATTCACCACATTATTTCGACATTTTTCCATTCGTTTAGTAGCCGGTTTTGGTCTTATTAATACTCGCGAGTTATTGAAACGTTTTCCGTAAATAATTCGTTAGTAAACTAAAGTCAAACGAGAAAAAAAACTGAGGTCGAACGACAAATTTTTTTTAGTGTTATCTCGAAGGTTTTCGTGAAAGGCGCTTTCCTTGAATGCACTCTGTCCAAATATAGCGTCGACGAATGATGCGTGAGTTTAGAGAATTAAAAAAATACATTGTTTTCGATCAACACTTCACTTCGAATTGAATAAAATTCATTATATTAATGTTTTCAATCGACACTTCTGAAAGCGGTTAGTTAAAAAAGTTAAATTAACACTGTATTCAACCATAAATTTATAAACTAGTTATTTAAAAAAAAATAATTTTGTTTGGGAAAAATTCAATTTAAGAGCAAAATTTCGTGTATCGAATTGGTTCCGCTGCATACTATTGAATAGCTATAAACTATTATCTATATCAATTATATGATTATTATCTTTCAAATTGATGTACTTTTTTCCCTTGAAATGTACCTTGTTCTTGGTAAACTAAATCACTACGGTGAAAGTTATTCGTTGCACATTAAACGTGTACAAAGAAAAAATTTAATTAAAATTACGAAGTGGAATCCTGATATTTTATGGCAAAGCCTTTAACCTGTGGGCCGAATAATCTTGAGCCAGGGAAAATTTGGCCGTTCACTGCAAAAAGTCACATTCTTGAAGTCATTTGTTTTTTAAAAAATTGTTTTCTGGGCAGTTGCACTCTTCCACTACACATTTAAAGTATAAAGAGGGTTTACGAAAAGCGTCTCTAAAATAGAAATTTGTAAAAGAGCAATCGAGACATCGGAATCAGCCCAATATCCTGCGTCAACGAATATCTTGTCTCCAGAAGATGAACTAGTGCAGATCTCGTTGACAATATAACCCAGGAAACTATCTATCAACTACTTGTTTTCCATACCGTTTTGAAAGAAAATCTGAGATGAGGAGACATCATGAAAAATAGTGCTGCATGAGCACAATTTACCTTAATGTGAGAATTTTTTCATGCGGTCTCGTTAGCGTAACCTTTGCCTAAGCCTAAGCGAGAAAAAAAAACAGTGAATAGTAGCTGAAAACAGCTAAGCATAGCAACTTGATAAAACTACAACATTGTGGCTAATTTTTTCTAATTTTTCCTAAAACTACAATATTGTGGCTAATTTTTTCTAATTTTTCCTAAAACTACAATATTGTGGCTAATTTTTTCTAATTTTTCCACACGGCTCCGATTGCATACATTTTTACTAAGCCCAAGCTTAAAAAATCAGAAAAAGTAACCCAACCCTCTCTTCCAAAAGTGCTTTGTGAGATTATAAGGTATAATTCTAATGAATGAAATCCATCACACGGGCAAAAATCTGGCACTCGGCTAGGACCGAACCTCCGCTGCCTAACCGGGGCCTAACAAAACCAAAAAAAGTATAATTCTAAGCATGAGGGTTCAGCAGAGATTCCAATTTTTGTATGTGATTATTCAATTTTTAAGTTTACAATCTTCATTACTAGAAGTAACTTTTAAAAAAAGGGTTGTGATAAATAAGCTCATACCACTGAAATTTTTTTATCTGGATTCAGTGATTTTCCATCTATTTTTTTTAAAGATAGTCTCTGCAAGACTCACATTGGTGTCCCGAGCCAGAAGTTTTGGTGCGAATGGCGGGCTCGGATTGCTTCATCCAAGGGGTAATTTTTTCGCAAAGATTTGACCAGTTCCGTCGAGAGACAACCAGGTGGTACATCGTGTACAGATGAGGTCGACTCATCTGGTATTTGCTCTACTATCTTTCCATGATCAAACTCCCTGCCCCAATCTTCTATCATCTTTCCATGATCAGTCTCCCTGCCCCAATTTTACCGAAGGCTCAATTCACCATGTGCTCTTTCAAATTTTTTTGCCTAATAAAAAATTGTGTCATTAGTTAGGGCTCTGCTAGATTTGAGCAACTCTCTGAGGGTACTGATTTTGAGAAGTTCTTTAATAATTATTTCCAAAAAACCTTTAAAAAAGTTGTGATCAAATTGGCACAGTTGTCGAAATTAAAATTGCTTCATTCAGGATTCAAATGATCCTGTCTATTTAGATAAAATGACTTAATTTACCAAGTTTGACCGAATTCACAAGCGAACTATGGAGATGCCAAGACTCAATTCACCGAAAGCCACCCGATGAGCAATGGAATTATAGATGTCATAATTGAATTAGACGATTTTAATCAGATGGGCAGGCGAACTAATGAGATTGCTCAAAGGGCCTCGGCACAGAGTGTAACGTCTTATACTTATTTCCGTATCGCTTTACCAACAAGCTATTGTGTATTAGACCCATATGTGAGTACAGCTCTTACAGGTGCACCACTTGAGGGGATTAAGAATCTTGCTGTTTTCGAAACTTTTCTCCTTAATTCATTAGTTGGAAAATGAAGTCTCGAATAGGGGAAGTTCGCCGCCTAGACCAAGATTAAGAAGAGGGGTCAAGAACAATGACATCAATTACACATCCATCGCATAAAAAAGATGTGCGTATATTATATATCGAGTTCGATTTTGGAACAGTCTGAAACAGCCAATTTGAGAACAATCCGGTTAAGTTTTTTTATTGATGAACAGAAGGAATGAAATTTTTTCCTGAAGAAAATGAGAGGAACGGATAAAGGAAAAGAAGAGATTTATAGCAGGGCAAGACTCTTCTGTTGCTATCTCGTTCACGTTCACGTTCACTCTCTATCTCTCTCTCTCGTTTTCTCTTACCTTTCTCAACTTCGCTTGCGTTACGGCGAGCCGTGAAGTTAACTCTCGGAAGGAATGGTACCTTTAACCAATAACAGCTTCAATGCATTGAAGAGCCGATGAAAAGAGATTTTGAAATATCACGAGTGTTCACCCTCGACACTTCACCCCCGACAGTTCACACCCTGTAAACACCTACGACTTTTCAAACCTCGACTGTTCACATCCGACAATTAGTACAACGACAGCTCGCACAACCGACAGTTAACACACAACTTTTCAATAGTGAATTTTTTTATTCGTTCAATAAAAAAATTAATTTGAGCTTAGGAAAATGTTAAAGCTAATGAGAACATTGCGGCTTAGGTGGTAGAGAACTTTTCAAGGTGTGAAAAATTGTGTGTACTGTTTTCAGCCAATAATCAATGTTTTTTCTCGCTTAGGCATAGGCATAGGTTACGCTAACGAGGTCGTACGGCTTAGGAACAAAAACACATTGTAAAAATTTCCGACACTATCAATTTTGAACTGTAGCTTGTGCTAACTGTCGTTGTACAAATTGTCGGATGTGAAGAGTCGTAGGTGTGAGCAGTCGTGGTGTGAACAGTCATAAACCAGATTTTGAATGTACCTGGGGGAGTTGGTAACTTCCGTCTGGGCGAAAATCGATTTTTTTCTGTCGCAAAGTATTCAAAAAAACTAAATGGTTCAAAGAAAGAAAACAATTCTGTAATTACAGCTATTTTGTTGAACTTTAAACTCGATTTCACTTATTATTCAAGTCTGCTAAATTTATACTTTGCATGACAATAATTCTCCGTTCTATAATATTAATTATATTCATAGATGGGAAAATGTTTGTTGTAGCAATTCCAAATTGTTCCAAATGTGGTCGTTTTCAACAACTGTTTGTTTGATCCTCATCTGGTATATGGTATTTGAATTTTGCATCCCCAACTAGAATAGAGAATGGAATAAATGCAGGACTCACTTTGTTTATTTTCTCAATGTCTCTGTTTGATCCATTGCAGACGTTCCGGAATGAGAACTCGCTGTCTGCCTCCTGAAGGAACGCCTACTCAAGAAACACTGCCAAGACTGAGAACTGAGCAGTGGAGCTACATCAAATTTTCCTCGCGCAAATTCCCGCCCAGGGGTTAAATGGAGCCGCCCAATTTGGGTTTACATGTATCCGCCACTCAAAGTTTGGAGGAAAAAAGAAGACGGGATGAAGGAAAAGGGTAAGAAAAGAGAGGGAGTTTTTTGTTAATAGTGTGTTGTTATTGTTGTCTTGCCCATAGGTCCTGTCGAGGGGAGTCCTTTTGAGATAGGTTGGTGGTGAGGATCCTTTGGAGTCCGGAGAGATTTTCTCCGTCTACACTCGCACCGCAGTCGGCGATCCTCTTGGCGAGACCCATTCGTTAACCGGAGAAGGGCAAGAGGTTATTTTACTGGCGCCTCGACTCGCCATTGAAAAGTATAGCGGAGTATCGGCTGATGTTTTGTCCGGTGGCATGCCCAGCATCGCCCTCCTTTGACGAGCTATACTACCCAGTTTTGGTCCGCAGCGGGATTTCTCCCGCTACCTCCCAGCACGAATTCTTCGTAGGGAGACGTCCCTCTATCCGCCACCTGAGGTCGCGCTCGATTCTGGACTGGATGATCCGGCTCCATCCGTGACAGGCTCTTAAGGCTGTAGAGTCACGAATGGCCACTGTGTTTCGAGTTAATAGTGTGTGTACATGTATCCGCCGACGGGACCGATCCGGTCACTATTTAACCTCTGTTCCCGCCTCGTGGCAGGGCACGAGCTCCCATGAGATGCGGGACAGACCCCCTGGTATAACCAGTGGCTGTTATGTTGTTGTAGATTGCCCGCCGTAGGTCTCCGGCTGGGTAGACGAGGTCTTCTTTGACATGGCTCAGAAAACAATAACCTTACTTACATCATTTATCTAATTACATTTATTTCTCTTTCTCTCTCGGGGGTTTTTTTTCTTTCACTTTTTTTTCCCTCATTTTTTTTTTGAGAGAGAAAGGAATCACTGGTATAAGAACTTAACAACAGACTTCGGGCTATTCCACAAATCTATACTTCTTAAAAGTGTGTGGTCACAGCGACACGAGAATAAATGACTAGTTGTATGTGGCTCTTCTAAACATTTTGGGCAGAGAGGGGATTGGGCAGCTCCTATTCTGTGTAGGTAGCTGTTAAGGGAACTTGCATAGCCACTACGTAGTTGCGATAATGTTATTTGTTATTCCCTGGGAAGTTGATTCGTTGATTTATGGATTCTGGGAGGTTTCTTACCTAGAACTGGGTTAGGGGAGCAGGAGCTAATGAAATTTGGGGCTGTCGGCTATATCACTGCTGGTGGAAAAAAAACATCATTGAACAAAATTAATTATAATCCTTTTTTTTCAGAAAAATAACAATAGTTTTACTAAAATAGATATTCCTTTTATTATCGAAATATTAAACTTCAGTATTGAAAAAAATCTAGAAAATTGATGTGAAATCAAAAAAATTCTATTGAAACAAATAAACAACTTCACTACTAACCATTCCACTGACGTCTGATTTGTTCTGCTGACCTCAAAAGATCAGTTGATCAACATTTTTTTAAAGGTTTTTTTTTGCAGTAGCACAAGATATAGATAGGCTCATAACGACTGGTGACCTTGAAACCTCTCGCAGCCATGCATGTCAAGTGGTCTATATCTCAACATCGTTTTGTGATACACCAAGTGGTCTATATCTCAACATCGTTTTGTGATTGTGGTAGAACTAATCCTAAGAAGTCTATTTCATTGACCAGACCTTATTGCCAGATAAGTTTCAGGCCTGAGAAACAAGTATTCACTTCCATTTCTCTCTTTCTTTCTCCAACCATATCGATATCATGGTAGCTCAAGCGTAAAGATGTACGAATACAATTTTTCGGACTTTCTAAGCTTCATCCATCCATGTACTGCTTAAAGCATTCAAAACCTATATTTTGCCTCTTCTTGAATATGGGTCGGAACATTGGTCCCCTGAGGCAATTTGTTATTTTAATGATATTGAGAAAAAAAAACAGATTGTTTACGAGGCACTTATTCGCCAGAGCAGGTCTCTCTAAAAATGACTATTTGTCTTGACTTGCCTATTTGGAACTAAAAACATTGGAATATAGACGTGTGATTGCTGATCTCTCTTTCTTTCACAAAGTTAACCATTGCTATCGTATTTTCGATAGCTCATGTTTATTTCAAATCTTGCCTCTGCCTCATTACAGTCGCAGTTTTCATGCGTTCAGATTTACTCTGCCCTTCAAGCTCCCTCCGAGTCAATGCACATGTGCAACCCGATGCATTTAGAGATTACACATTCCGTTTTTTCTGCTTCCAAACTAAGATTGTGGTTGATTTTTTTTCTGTGAATACTAATCATTCTGCAGTGATTATATTTTTTTCTTTTTGTACTTTGAATATCATGGTTATTTTCAACTGTGAACATCGTTATTTTGATGTGAAGGGATAGCGAATATGCTGTTAACCGATGACATATAACTTGAACCAAGCTCGCAACTTGCGACAGATCTCCATCGCATGTCTTTCTTGTGTGCAACGGTATAAAGACTTGAATTGAATGTTCTGGGTTAAAGTTCGTAAAAGTTTGAATTCATTTTGGAAAACAAAAATAAAGATTTTTTAAACTTTCTCAGGAAAACTCGAGAGTTTCATAGTGATTCTGTGGAAAATACAGAGGCCAGAACATGAATAAACAGAGACACGTCACTAGCAAGAGTACGCAGTTTTCAGTGGGTAGTTTTAAACTTTTCTTGAAGCATTTCTCGTATTCTCAGCTTGGAAGTTGCATTCCAACAGACAGAAGGGAATGGTCAGAGTCTTATCTGATAATGTTAAATTGACTTGCTTTTCGGATGTTGTAAGTTGATGGTGAAATGCGGGGGCGAAACAAACTCGTCGTTTTTCCATGCCCGTAAGCCTAAAATTTCGAGTTATTTTTGCTGATATCATGCTGAAGATAGTTACGATTACTTTTTATGAATGAGAATTAATCGAAAAAAGCGTGAAACTCACCCGAGCTTTTGATTTGCTGACCCGGTATTTTGGTACGAAATCTGAAAGAAACAGCAAATTAGATTATAAAGTTATTTATTTTTGGAAATCGCTCATGAAAAACTCATTCCAGCAGCTTTTAAGCCTGAGAAGTAGAACCTTATTCGAATTAGAATTAAAAAGAAGAATGAACCTTATTCGAATTAGAATTAAAAAGAAGAATGCACCTTATTCGAATTAGAATTAAAAAGAATGAACCTTATTCGAATTAGAATTAAAAAGAAGAATGAACCTTATTCGAATTATAATCGGCGCGCAGAAGGCATATTCCTAATGGAAAGTTTGTTTCCGATGAACTACTATGTTAGCGACAAATCACACGCTTCAATGCTCAATTTTATAGGTGACTTGCAGATATTGAGAAGTTGAAAAACAACTAATATTAGAACTGTTGCTAGTGTGATCAGAAGGTGGAGTGAGGCTTCCGCTTGGTTCATCGCTATTGATCCCAAGTCCAGCTTACCTATGCTCAATTTAACGTCAATCACTTTTTCTAGGCACCAATCTGACAACAAAAAAATGAAGTAAGAATGTGATAACTAAGTATGCTTGCTCCACACAAATTAATTCACAGAGATAGTCTTATGCGAGCCTTCGAGTTTTTTTCTTCAATATGAAGGGAAGGTACAGCGAGAGATTCGTAATGAGGAGAGTTAGAGTGCATGGTACTAGGGATTCGAAACTGACATGAAAACAATCGTGTGAGGTAAAGAATGGGAATTGCAAATCAAGAATACGCCAGTGATAGCTGGAATTCTAAAAAATAAGACAAACCTCGTGTTCTGCAAACTCGGTTCATCCGTTTTGTTTTTGCGTTTGACGTAGTCATTTGGTATTGAGGAATATCTTCAAGAGTAATCGATTGAAACAAAACTCGAAACACACTGGCAACAGTGGCCGTTCATAACTCTACAGCGTTAAGAGCCTGTTACGGATGGAGCCGTATCATCCAGTCCGGAATCGAGCGCGAACTCAGGTAGGGGGACGCCTCCCTACGAAGAATTCGTGCTGGGAGGTAGCGGGAGACATCCCGCCGCGGACCAAACCTGGGTAGTATAGCTCGTCAAAGGAGGGCGATGCCGGACCGGCCTGGGCATGCCACCGGACAAAACATCAGCCGATACTCTGCTATAGTTTTCAATGGCGAGTCGAGGCGCCAGCCAAATAGCCTCTTGCCTATCTCCGGTCAACGACAGGGGCGAGACGTCTCTACTCCCACCGAAAACGATGCTCTGCCGGGTTGACCACCCACTCACAAGGCCTATAGCATGAACAGGTTGCTACAACGATGTCCGCCTTCACAAGGTGCAGCATGACAGTCTCAGGACTACAAAGGACATCAAAACCCTTCTCCGGACGCATCTCGTCCGAAGAACACGAGAACCTCTCTCATTAAAGAGAGTGTTTATAACCAAAAGTCTTCGATGCGGGCTGCTCGCCGGCAACAACAACTACAACAACTCACTTCTTAGTATTTTTCAAACTAATATTCTTGTTTAGCCGGTGGTGACATTCTTTCCGTTTTCATTCAACAAAGATGTTTGATCAAAAGCTGAAAGAATTCGAAATTAAAAGAGAATCTCAACTGATATTACGAGGTAATCAGAAATCATTTTTCGCGGCTTGTAGGAGCCGTTTGAGTACAGCCAATAATGCTATTCCCGCTTTGATCGAAAGTGATTTAAATGAAAAATTTTCCCCATCAGAGAAAGCTGATGAGTTCTCTCGCTATTTCTCGTCCGTATTTTCTGTACCTCTTCAATGTCCATTGCCTGAAATTAAATTACCAATCGTTACTAAGCCGTTCAATTTCGATCATATAACCGAAGACATGGTAATACGAGCATTATCTTCTCTTGAATCTAAGTGTAACACGTCCCCTGATTCTATTCCTAATATTGTATTGAAGAAATGTCGCTTTGCCCTGATTAAACCATTATGTATCCTATTTAATAATAGCCTTCTTACTGGCTCTGTTCCCCTACTATGGAAGAGATCTATAGTAAAACCAGTACACAAGAGCAATTCCCGGAATCTAGTTACCAATTACAGACCTATTTCTCTATGTTGTTAATTATCAAAAGTTATGGAGAAAATTATTGTTAAGGAAGTATCTTGCTATTTAGAAAAAGAGAAACTTTTATCGCCCTACCAGGCTGGTTTTAGAGCTAGGAGGTCTACTGTGACCTCTTTAGTTGAATCTCATTCGTTCATTGTTGACTCGTTATCCCAAAGCATCCCTATCGATATAATATTCCTTGATATCAGTAAAGCATTTGATTCTGTTGATCATAGATCACTTCTAAATAGGATAGCATCTTTTGGTATCTCTTCTCCAATCGTTAAATGGTTAACTGATTATCTTGTTGGCCGCTCACAAACAGTTATGATCGTTAATAGTCTATCTGACCCGATTCCCGTAATATCAGGTATACCTCAAGGATCATCTTTAGGCCCGTTGTTATTCTTGTTGTACATCGACTCTGTTCAAGAAGCTATCCCCGATTCTATCAAATTCTGCTTATTCGCCGATGATATAAAGATAATGGGACGCGCTACCTCTTGTAATTATATCCAACTAGCTTTGAATCGTATAACCGATTGGTGCCTAGAGTGGAATTTGTCCCTATCCATATCTAAGTGTAATGTACTTCATCTCGGATCATCCAATTCTCGCAGCGTCTATTACATGAACAGTCAACCTCTAGTAGTTGGTAGAGTTGCCAAAGATCTTGGTGTAATCATATGTGATCGTTTCTCTTATCGTAATCATGTTGAAGACAAATGTAAAAAAGGCTCTGCTCTTGTTAACATGATGTTAAAAGCCTTCAAGTCACCATGTCCGCCTCTTTTAACTTCAGCTTTTAAAATTTATGTCAGACCTGTTCTTGAATACGCTAGTGAGTTATGGAATCCCTCATCCCCCGGCTTAGTAAAATCTATTGAAAAAGTTCAGCGTTCGTTTACGAGAAGAATCCTAGCAAGATCTGGCCATTCCAGACTTCCCTATTCACAAAGAATCTCCATGTTAGGCCTAGAAACTCTTGAATATCGTCGTGCTATATCTGACCTATTATTTATTCATAAATGTGTCCACAAAAAATGTGAACTTGAAACTATGAACTTGTTTCAATTGTCCGCAGTACAGAGATTTTCTCGCCATTCTCATGAGCTCAGGCTAAAAACACCTCATAATATTAGCAAATGTTCTATTTCTACATGTGTTTATCGCCAGCTATCAGTATGGAATTCATTACCTTTTGAGATCGTGAGTACACCTAATACTGCTAGTTTCAAAAAACACTTATTATCTCTGCCTACTGAAAAGATATTACCTAAACCTTTCGTTCATGACTAATATAATTGTCGATTTTAAGTATATCACCCTCCCCCCTTTTTCATCTATACCGCAACCCCTAAACACCGCCACTTAGAAGAAAGTCCATGCATTTAACTTTGTTCTTGTTTGTGTTTTCATGATATCTCATGTGCTTGGAATAAAGAAACGAAATGAAATGAACTTTTGACAAGACTCTTCGAAAATGTAAAGGTTGATATGTCATATGATCTACCAGGATTAGTCATAACAACATTCGCCCATTCTAACTTCCTGTCCAAGTTTTCCCTTATCTCTTCTATGTTGTTGTTGTTGCCGGCAAGCATCCCGCATCGAAGACTTGGTTTTGAACATTCTCTTTAATGAGAGAAATTCTCGTGTTCTTCGGTAAAGATGCGTCTGGAGAAGGGTTTTGATGTCCTTTGCAGTCCTGAGACTGTCATGCTGCACCTCTTATGTCTTCTCTGTTTGTCAGCCATGTCAGTGAAGACTGTCATGCTGCACCTCTTATGTCTTCTCTGTTTGTCAGCCATGTCAGTGAAGACCTTTGCAGTCCTGAGACTGTCATGCTGCACCTCTTATGTCTTCTCTGTTTGTCAGCCATGTCAGTGAAGACTGTCATGCTGCACCTCTTATGTCTTCTCTGTTTGTCAGCCATGTCAGTGAAGACCTTTGCAGTCCTGAGACTGTCATGCTGCACCTCTTATGTCTTCTCTGTTTTTCAGCCATGTCAGTGAAGACTGTCATGCTGCATCTCTTATGTCTTCTCTGTTTGTCAGCCATGTCAGTGAAGACCTTTGCAGTCCTGAGACTGTCATGCTGCACCTCTTATGTCTTCTCTGTTTGTCAGCCATGTCAGTGAAGACTGTCATGCTGCACCTCTTATGTCTTCTCTGTTTGTCAGCCATGTCAGTGAAGACCTTTGCAGTCCTGAGACTGTCATGCTGCCCCTCTTATGTCTTCTCTGTTTGTCAGCCATGTCAGTGAAGACTGTCATGCTGCACCTCTTATGTCTTCTCTGTTTGTCAGCCATGTCAGTGAAGACCTTTGCAGTCCTGAGACTGTCATGCTGCACCTCTTATGTCTTCTCTGTTTGTCAGCCATGTCAGTGAAGACTGTCATGCTGCACCTCTTATGTCTTCTCTGTTTGTCAGCCATGTCAGTGAAGACCTTTGCAGTCCTGAGACTGTCATGCTGCACCTCTTATGTCTTCTCTGTTTGTCAGCCATGTCAGTGAAGACCTTTGCAGTCCTGAGACTGTCATGCTGCACCTCTTATGTCTTCTCTGTTTGTCAGCCATGTCAGTGAAGACTTTCATGCTGCACCTCTTATGTCTTCTCTGTTTGTCAGCCATGTCAGTGAAGACCTTTGCAGTCCTGAGACTGTCATGCTGCACCTCTTATGTCTTCTCTGTTTGTAAAGATGCAGATCTCCAAAGAAAAATCTTCGGTGACCCTCTTCACAACATGCACTGCGGAATGCAACAAAAAACCTGAAATAAAACTCAGTGGCGATCTTCTCCCATTCACCAAAACACCAAAGATCTTGGGTGTGGTTTTGGACCAATTAGGAACCTTCCGACACCACGCAGAGGCCATCAGAACGAAGGCTTCCAAAC
Organism: Allodiplogaster pararmata; assembly: GCA_964056735.1. Taxonomy (NCBI): domain Eukaryota; kingdom Metazoa; phylum Nematoda; class Chromadorea; order Rhabditida; family Diplogasteridae; genus Allodiplogaster; species Allodiplogaster pararmata. Next base: position 44,113,330 of record OZ057406.1, read on the forward strand.
GCCTCAACATCATCAGAGCATTAGCAGGCAGAAGATGGGATCAGAGTCCCACAACACTCATCGCGACATATAAAGCAACGACGAGATCGATCATTAACTACGCAGCACCCGTATACACTCCACCACTCGCAAACACCCACTGGACAAGACTACAGGCCTGCCAAAACAAAGCAATCAGGGCAGCCACGGGTAACCTTCAAATGGCCGGAACACAGCACCTCGCTCTCGAATCCAAACTTCTACCAGTAAAGGAGCACAATGAGCTACTGACCAGCCAATACCTAGCCAAGGCCAGAATGCAAGAGGATCAACCATCCCATAACCTCACCCTCCGACAACGACCACCAAGAGCCATCCGCAGACACGTGATGAACATGGACCTCAGTCTGGGGGATAGTGACTGTAAAACAACTCTTAGGAATCTGCACACAGAAGCCGTTAGGAAATTTCTTAGAAACTGTGAACCAAACACAGTCCTAGGATTCAAACCACCCATGGTCCATAAGTCTACTAGGGTACTTGACAGGGAACAACAGGTTACCCTATCGCAACTTAGAAGTGGTTACTCGAGCACGTTAAATAGTTACCTTCATAGGATTGGTGCCACTGACTCTCCTCTCTGTCCTTCATGTAGAGAGGTAGATCATACTAGTGTACACTTGTTTAACTGCCGTTGTAACCCCACTAGACTTAAACCTCTAGACCTATGGTATAGACCTGTCGATGTTGCAGATTTCCTAGCCCAATGAATGTTGTTTTCATTGCCAGTCTAAATAGTTATTTGCTGTTCTTGCTGTTGTCTGTGTAGGTTGGATTGTTGAATAATATGGATGGAAGGATGGAATCAGTTATCTAAAAAAAAAGAAGAAAAAAAAGCCAGAGCCCGAAACCAAAAAAAAGGCAAAAAAAAAGAGGCAAAAAAAAGTGAATGAGAGAGAGAAAGAGAGAAGTGAGTGAGTGTGACTGTGTGCTTGAGCTTTTACCGAGAGCTCGTGGACCCCCTTTCAACGTCAAAGGAACCGCACGGGCAACAATCATCATCATCTCTCTTTGTCAGCCATGTCAGTGAAGACTGTCACGCTGCACCTCTTATGTCTTCTCTGTTTGTCAGCCATGTCAGTGAAGACCTTTGCAGTCCTGAGACTGTCATGCTGCACCTCTTATGTCTTCTCTGTTTGTCAGCCATGTCAGTGAAGACTGTCATGCTGCACCTCTTATGTCTTCTCTGTTTGTCAGCCATGTCAGTGAAGAACCTTTGCAGTCCTGAGACTGTCATGCTGCACCTCTTATGTTGTTGTTGTTGTTGTTGTCTTGCCCAACGGGTAGATCTTCCTTCGCGAGACACTGGAGGAAGTCGTCAAAGCTCTCGACCCTCCAGCGTTATAAGCCCACACTCTCTTTCCTCTCTCTCTTATTTTTTTTTACTCTCCTTTATTTTTTTTTTCTCTTTCACTTTTTTTTTTTTTTTTTTTTTTGGAGAGATTTAATTGAACAAGAAATCAACAACCGAGTGCGGCCTATTCCAAAGGTCGATAGGGCTAAGTGAAGTGGGGTTACAGCGACACGAAAAAATATGTCTCGAAGTATGCGGCTCTATCCTACACAGTGGGCAGAGGGGAGATTCATTGGCCCCTATTCGGTGGAGATAACTGTTAAGGAAACTAGAGTGGCCGCTTCGCAATTGAGACAGAGTTATCTGATTTTCTCTGGATAGTTGGGACGTGGACTTGTGTATTCTAGGAGGTTTAGTTCCCAGAACTGGGTTGGGTCGACTATTTCTGAGAAAGTCTCTGACTGTCTCCGTGTGTATTTTTCTGAGGGCCACTTTATAGTCCGTATCACCTAGTACTATGTCTATGTCTTTGGCGTGCTTTCTTATTGCCCTGGGAGGTTTTGCTTCAGTGCAGATGCGGTGAGATGGATGGTTGGGTTGAAGCCTGGCCTTGGCGGTGAATTGTTTGCTGAGCATGAGGTTGTGTTCTTTGACTGGAAGAAGTTTGCTCTCGTATGCCAGGTGCTGAGTGTCCGCAATTGCAAGGTTTCCTGTTGCGATCCGAATGGCTTTGTTTTGTGCTGCTTGCAAGGAAGTCCAATGTGATTCGGCAAGTTGGGCCGAGTAGATGGGTGCTGCGTAAGACAAGACTGCTCTAGTGGTTGCTTTGTAGGTGTTCAGCATTGTCTCGGTCTTCTGTCCCCACCTTCTTCCCGCGATTGCTCGGAGGACATTCAATCTTTTTGTTGCCCTTGTCTTTAGTCCTTCGGCGTGTTGACGGTAGGTTCCCATCTGGTCCAAGGTGACACCAAGGATTTTGGGGGCTCTACTTAGAGGGAGTGGCTCACCGTTGACCACAACTTCTGGTACTTCACGACATTCCTTTGTGTTGGTGGTGAAGAGCGTTACACTGGATTTAGCTGCCGAGATGTCCATCTTTAGTTCCCCAAGATGGCTGGTGAGGGCTGGGAGGTAGGAGTTCAGTCTATCGGCTCCAACTCTCCAGTCAGGGTGAGAGGCCAGTACTGTCAGATCATCCGCATACCCGACCAGTTTAATCGTCTCGGGGGGCTTCGGCAGTCCATTCAAGTATATGTTGAACAAGGAAGGGCTGAGTACTCCCCCCTGAGGAACTCCTGCGTAGCAGGTTTGCTGGCGGCTGAGGCAGTTTCTGAAGTCCACACGGATGGCTCTACCTCGTAGATAGCTGGAGAGCCATCTAACGAGGCCTCTGGGGATGGACGTTTCGGCGAGAGTGTGACAAAGGCGAGAAATGTTGACCAGATCATATGCCGAGGTGAGGTCGAGCGCAACCATCACTGTGCGATGTGGAGGGAGCCGTTGGTTGATACCGTTGGTTATGTGGCCCGTTATCTCCATCAAGGCTGTCGTGGTCGAGCGTCCTTTTCTGAAGCCATGTTGCCAGTTTTCCAACTCAACTTCTTCTGTGATGTGGGGGAGGATGATTCTCTCGAGGAGTTTGACCACAGGGGATAGAATTGAGATCGGTCTGTAGCCTTTTACCGACGTGAGGTCCTTCCCTGGCTTCGGAATCGTGATAACTCTGGCCGTCTTCCAGGCCGAAGGTATGATGCCGGAGCTGAGTGAGCAATTAAAGAGTATTGCAAAGCATCTTGCACACTGTTCGCCAGCCTTTTTAACCATAAGAGGACAGATTTCGTCAAGATCCATGGCCTTGGAGCTTCTCATTTTCTTCATTGCTGTCTTAACTTCGTCAACTGTGACGACTGGGACGTCGGAACGCTCAAGGTTCGAGGTCCAGCGGTGAGTTCTCCTGTTAGATCGATCAGGGGTCTTGACGGCTTGTTTGGCGAGTTGTTTGGCGAAAAGGTTGGTAGCTTCCAGGCTGGATAGAGGTGAACCCTTATGAACAATAGCGGCGTGGGAGGGTTTGTGTGCTCGACCATCAAGTGATTTGATTGTGTTCCACAAACGATTTGTGGGTTCGTTGGGTCTGAGGTTGTTCACGAAATCTTCCCATGCAATGCGCTTATCGTCATTGATCTTATATGAAATCCTTGTCATCAGTTCAGGGAGACATGGGTCTGCCGGGTTTGCTCTACGCATCTGATCTCTTTTTCGGATGAGTGCTTTGGCTTCTTCGCTCAGGCGGGGTATGAAGTCTGGGCATCTTCCTTGTGGTATATGTTTTCTTGCCGCCTCTCTGAGAGTTTCAACCAGGAAGGAATGCATGTTGTGAGGGCTTTCTTCGTACGGAAAATTGCCGAGTCTCTTGTTCACTTCTATTTCGTATTCGTGCCATTTTGCTTTTCTGAAGTTCATGTAGCATCTTCGTTTCCCAATCGTTGGGATTCTCAGTTCTATCTCGAGTAGGACTGGTAGGTGGTCAGAATTTAGCTTTCCGAGAGTTCTCCAGGAACAGTTGGTCGCAATGTCGTTTGTGACTGACGTAATGTCCGGAGAGGCTTCCTTACGTGTGTGTTGCTGAGGAGAGTTCAAGACTATGTAATTGCTCTGCTCGATAGCTTCACAGAGTGCAGTTCCTCTGGCATCTTCGGTTCCAGTGCTCCAGAGCTCATTGTGGGCGTTCACGTCACCAGCTACAACGCATGTCTTTGTATGTTTGAGGAAGTGGGCAAAGTCTGTGGTATAACCCGGTGGACATGAGGAGCGTGGAGGGATATAGAGATTAGTTATTCTTAGATTACCGAGTGTAGAGGGGATCTCGATAGTCATTGTCTCTATTGTCTTATCACCGTGAGTTGAGTCTGCCGGCACATATTGGATGTCCTCTCTTATGATCATTGCGAGGCCACCTCCTGATCTGGTTCGGTCCTGTCTTATTAGTGAGTACCCTTTAATCGATGGCGATACGGCTGTGGCATCTAGTTTGGTCTCCTGGATTAAGGCTATGTGGATATTTTCCTCGTGGAGTAAGTCCTCAAGCTCTACGATTCTGCCCCGAATTCCATTAGCAATCCAATGGATGATTTTGAGGGTGTCTATCTTAGTTTGTGAGCTTCTTGGGGGAGGTCTGACACAGCTATGACATCTCCAGGATGGGTTCCAGGCACCGAAGGAGGAGAGACCAGAACATTTAAGATGTGTCCATTTCTGACACTTCTGACAGCGAACGCTATTGCTGGAAGCACTTTTGTGACATACAGTACACGGCCATCGCAGAGGACCCGGGTTGCTTTCTATTCCAGCAATTAAGAGGAGGGCGAGGATCAGAGCCGCTGGAAGGCCCTGATCCTTAATAGAAAAAACGAGAGGATTGGACAGCTGGGGGGAGAGCTGTTCGATGTGTCCCTTGCGGGAGAAAAACCACTTTGGGATAGGTATAGTTTGGAGTCCTTTGCGTCCAGAACGTCCGGGACGTCTGTCGACACTCGCACCATCGTGTAGGCGACTCCGTTGGCGAGCGCACCTCTTATGTCTTCTCTGTTTGTCAGCCATGTCAGTGAAGACTGTCATGCTGCACCTCTTATGTCTTCTCTGTTGGTCAGCCATGTCAGTGAAGACCTTTGCAGTCCTGAGACTGTCATGCTGCACCTCTTATGTCTTCTCTGTTTGTCAGCCATGTCAGTGAAGACTGTCATGCTGCACCTCTTATGTCTTCTCTGTTTGTCAGCCATGTCAGTGAAGACCTTTGCAGTCCTGAGACTGTCATGCTGCACCTCTTATGTCTTCTCTGTTTGTAAAGATGCAGATCTCCAAAGAAAAATCTTCGGTGACCCTCTTCACAACATGCACTGCGGAATGCAACAAAAAACCTGAAATAAAACTCAGTGGCGATCTTCTCCCAATCACCAAAACACCAAAGATCTTGGGTGTGGTTTTGGACCAATTAGGAACCTTCCGACACCACGCAGAGGCCATCAGAACGAAGGCTTCCAAACGCCTCAACATCATCAGAGCATTAGCAGGCAGAAGATGGGGTCAGAGTCCCACAACACTCATCGCGACATATAAAGCAACGACGAGATCGATCATTAACTACGCAGCACCCGTATACACTCCACCACTCGCAAACACCCACTGGACAAGACTACAGGCCTGCCAAAACAAAGCAATCAGGGCAGCCACGGGTAACCTTCAAATGGCCGGAACACAGCACCTCGCTCTCGAATCCAAACTCCTACCAGTAAAGGAGCACAATGAGCTACTGACCAGCCAATACCTAGCCAAGGCCAGAATGCAAGAGGATCACCCATCCCATAACCTCACCCTCCGACAACGACCACCAAGAGCCATCCGCAGACACGTGATGAACATGGACCTCGGTCTGGGGGATAGTGACTGTAAAACAACTCTTAGAAATCTGCACACAGAAGCCGTTAGGAAAATTCTTAGAAACTGTGAACCAAACACAGTCCTAGGATTCAAACCACCCATGGTCCATAAGTCTACTAGGGTACTTGACAGGGAACAACAGGTTACCCTATCGCAACTTAGAAGTGGTTACTCGAGCACGTTAAATAGTTACCTTCATAGGATTGGTGCCACTGACTCTCCTCTCTGTCCTTCATGTAGAGAGGTAAATCATACTAGTGTACACTTGTTTAACTGCCGTTGTAACCCCACTAGACTTAAACCTCTAGACCTATGGTATAGACCTGTCGATGTTGCAGATTTCCTAGCCCAATGAATGTTGTTTTCATTGCCAGTCTAAATAGTTATTTGCTGTTCTTGCTGTTGTCTTTGTAGGTTGGATTGTTGAATAATATGGATGGAAGGATGGAATCAGTTATTTAAAAAAAAAAGAAGAAAAAAAAGCCAGAGCCCAAAACCAAAAAAAAGGCAAAAAAAAGAGGCAAAAAAAGTGAATGAGAGAGAGAAAGAGAGAAGTGAGTGAGTGTGACTGTGTGCTTGAGCTTTTACCGAGAGCTCGTGGACCCCCTTTCAACGTCAAAGGAACCGCACGGGCAACAATCATCATCATCTCTCTTTGTCAGCCATGTCAGTGAAGACTGTCACGCTGCACCTCTTATGTCTTCTCTGTTTGTCAGCCATGTCAGTGAAGACCTTTGCAGTCCTGAGACTGTCATGCTGCACCTCTTATGTCTTCTCTGTTTGTCAGCCATGTCAGTGAAGACTGTCATGCTGCACCTCTTATGTCTTCTCTGTTTGTCAGCCATGTCAGTGAAGACTATCATGCCGCACCTCTTATGTCTTCTCTGTTTGTCAGCCATGTCAGTGAAGACCTTTGCAGTCCTGAGACTGTCATGCTGCACCTCTTATGTCTTCTCTGTTTGTCAGCCATGTCAGTGAAGACTGTCATGCTGCACCTCTTATGTCTTCTCTGTTTGTCAGCCATGTCAGTGAAGACTGTCATAATGCACTCTTATGTCTTCTCTGTTTGTCATCCATGTCAGTGAAGACCTTTGCAGTCCTGAGACTGTCATGCTGCACCTCTTATGTCTTCTCTGTTTGTCAGCCATGTCAGTGAAGACTGTCATGCTGCACCTCTTATGTCTTCTCTGTTTGTCAGCCATGTCAGTGAAGACTGTCATGCTGCACTCTTATGTCTTCTCTGTTTGTCAGCCATGTCAGTGAAGACCTTTGCAGTCCTGAGACTGTCATGCTGCACCTCTTATGTCTTCTCTGTTTGTCAGCCATGTCAGTGAAGACTGTCATGCTGCACCTCTTATGTCTTCTCTTTTGTTGTTGTTGTTGCCGGATGTAGCCGGCTTCGAAGACCGTCTGTGTACTTCGTTTCTTGTTTTTTTTTTTTTTTCTTATATCTTCAAGAACGCTGCGACATCCAGCGGCTTGGTCCAGAGGTCGATTGGAGACAGCGCGGTCGGGTGGCATGGGCAGTTGAAGAGATGCGCAACGTCGTGAGGTCCGGAAGAGCAATCGGGACACACGTCGGGGATGGATTCGTCAATGCGGTGGAGGTAGTTGTTGGTGAATCTGCTGAATCCCGAACGGAGCTGGCTGAGCGTGCATCTAGTCTTGCGGGGTAACTCCTTCTCTTCTTCCTGGATAAGGGGCGGAGGTCTGCCTCCCAGGATGACGGCACCCTTCAACGATTGGAGTTCGTTCGAGACCATCATCGAGTGTACGGTGTTTGCGACTGATTTCCCATTGTTCGGGTCCTTTGACATCTGTTTCGCGGCTTCGACAGTCTTCTTGCAGCTCAACACGAGGTTGTTCTTCATTGCGCGAGGGGGAGCCGGGCAGTCGAGGAGGCCGTGGTGGATGTGTTCTGGGTCCAACGATCTCGCGAGGTACTGCGCGGCGAGCATGTTCAGATGGGATTTGGTGCGCATGACCTTTGATTCGCGATGAATATGGTCAGTGTCGGCCATTTGATGATTCCCTGTCACGACGCGGAGTCCGGAGTTCTGAGAACGTTGGATTTTGGCGTGAGCGGAGTCCGAGAGGAAGGTGGACCAGGCGGGTGCGGCGTAGTTGCAGATCGCTTGCGAGATGGCTTTGAACGTGAGGCGGAGGGTTTCTTTTTGGTTGCCCCAGGTGCTTCCGGCTAAGGCTTTCAGTACGTTATTGCGCTGCGACATCCGTCTCGCGATGTCTTTGGCATGATGGCTGAATGTGAACATCGAGTCGTACGTGACGCCGAGTAGCTTGGCCTGGTTGACGGTGGGTACGGGTGATCCGCAGATTGATATGTCCAGAGTAGACTTGAATTCACGACTGAACGGGGTGAAAAGCATGAGCTGGCTCTTGGTCGGGGAAATGATGAGTGACCGTTCTTTGAGGAAGGTTTCAATTTTCGTGATGGCCCTGCGTAGATTTTCGGAGGCGACGTTGATGTCGGGATCTGACGCCCAGATCGTGATGTCATCAGCATACGAGATGACGTTCGTGTGGGCATCGTCTGTGGGAAGATCGCGGAGGTAAAGGTTGAAAATTCTCTCTAGTTGGCTCACCCTTGAGCGGTTGCTTCTTCATCATGGGTGGAAAACGTAACCCTCCGCCTCCTTCCCCTTGCAAGCAGTGCCCCGCGTATGAAAAGAAACTTGAGGAGATGATGGAAAAAATACTCCGCCTTGAGAGTATTGTCGAACAGCTCGTCAATCGTCTGAGCTCTCCCCCTCCTTCTCCTCCCACCCCAGCTGCGCCGGTGACCTCTGCCATACCCTCGCTTCTCTCCCTTTCCCCCCACATCATTGCTTACGACGCCGCCGTCAAAGCAATGACTATCGACAGAAAGATGATCGAAGAAAAGTCGGAAAACATCGTTTGTGTCGGCCTCCCTGAACAGGAAAAAGATGAAACGACTGACGCCGCAGATCAAGACTTCCTCAAGTCTCTCTCTCGGGACCTAAATCTTCCACAAGTCGCCTCCGCAAGATTTAAGAGGTTCGGTGACCCAGAGAAAAAGAAACGAATTCTCAAAGTATTCCTTGGATGTTCTACTCTGAGGAATCAAGTGCTCCAGCAAATTCGACGAAGACGCCCTGCCTGCCTTTATGGTTTTCCGCACACCTACATCAGGGAAGATTTAACAAGGGAGGGCCTCGAAATGGAAAGAGAAGTCAAGAGAGTCGCAAGGGAAAGAAATCAAGTTCCTGACGGACCGAAATGGAAAGTAGTTGGTACAAATCTGATGCCGGTACGGTCGACGTCCTTTTCCTACCAACCACAGCCGACTGTGACTCCGATGAGCACTGGGTCGTCTTCGCCGATAGTCTCTCCTCCTGCAGCGATTGGTCGGTCTCAACGGAACAATACGAGGAATAAATAGGTCAGTGGCGGTGTCACCCCGTTTTCATTTCCCCTTAGCCCTCCTCACCATGCTGACCTTAAGTCAATTAATTGCATTTCTTTTAATGCTCGTTCTCTTCGAAATAAAGTATATAGCCTGTCATTTCTGCTAAATTCACACGTTTATGATGTATTAGGAATAACTGAGACTTGGTTGACAAGCCAAGAGAATGATTCGCTAATAACAAGTAATTCCGGATATCAGTTTTTCCGCTGTGATAGGAGCTGTTCAATGAAAGGAGGGGGCGCTGCCTTCCTTGTCTCTTCTCGTATTCCTTGTTCTCTTGTTTCTACTTGCTCAGATGACGGCTTTGAAGCTGTAACCATTGATGTATTCCAGGAATCATTATCATCTGCTTCAAATAAGCTAAGATGTGTTTGTGTGTATCGTTCCCCTTCCTGTTCCAGTTCTTCTCTCTCATAACGAAACGTTTCATCTCTAGGATGGGCGACTGTACCAGTCGCCCATCCTAGAGATGAAACGTTTCGTTATCCCTATCTTCTCCGTAGAATGTATCGCAAGTTAAAACGTATCTCTGAAACCTCTCCATATTCCGATTACTGTATTAGAAAAACGGCTGAATTTGATAGGATGTTACATGAATTCGAACTTCGTCAGGAAGCGAAGTTGATATCACGAGAAAACCAGAATTCTTTCTTCACTGCTTGCAGAAATCGCTTAGTTAATAACATCAATCAGGGCATGCCCACGTTGATAGATGATCTAAAACGAGAAATAACTTTGCCATCCGAAAAAGCTAAAACCTTTTCTTGTTATTTTTCATCGGTTTTCTCGAAGCCCTTGCATAGTCCACTACTGCATCCTTTTTCTCCTGAAGTTAATGAACCATTCGATGTCGATTGTATCACAGAAGATATGGTTCTACGTGCTCTTTCGTCTCTCAAAGGCAAATGTAACACCTCACCTGATGGTATTCCTAACATTTTCTTGAAAAAATGTCGTTTTGCACTAGTCAAGCCTTTATGCATTATCTTTAATTACATTCTTCTCTCGGGCAACGTGCCAACTTTATGGAGAAAATCTATTGTTAAACCAGTGCATAAGTCTGGTTCACGGAACTCCGTTAGTAATTATAGGCCGATATCTCTATGCTGCTCATTGTCCAAAGTTATGGAAAAAATCATTTTCACTGAAATCTATTCGTATCTTGAGAGAGAAAGGTTGTTGTCTCCTTCTCAAGCAGGCTTTAGATCAAAGAGATCCACAGTTACATCTCTTGTTGAATCTCATGCTTATATCGTTGATTCCTTAGCGCAAGGAATTCCAGTTGATGTTGTCCTGCTTGATATAAGCAAAGCCTTTGATTCAGTTGATCACAGGCTCCTTCTCCATAGAGTTTATTGTTATGGTTTTCCGTCTCATATTGTCAAATGGTTGAGTAGTTACTTAAGTCAACGTACTCAGTCAGTATGTATTAATGACGTTCTCTCTGACCCTGTTTTAGTTACATCTGGAGTACCCCAAGGCTCTTCATTAGGCCCTTTGTTGTTTTTAATGTACATTGATTCTGTTAAAGAAGTTTTTCCTCCTAATCTTCTCTTTTCAATATATGCTGATGACATTAAAATTGTATGTCGTGTTCCCTGTTCTAGAAATGACGTACAGTTTGCATTGAACTGTGTTGCTGATTGGTGCGCAGAGTGGAACTTGAGTTTGTCCACTTCTAAATGTACTGTTCTGTACCTTGGCTCTTCTAATTCTCGGAATGCTTACTATATCAATAATCAACTCATTGTATCAGGAAACTCGGCCAAAGACCTCGGAGTAATAGTTTCAGATGGATTTTCATATCGGGACCACATAAGTGAAAAGTGCCGTAAAGCGTCGTCTATTGTTAATATGATTTTGAAAGCTTTCAAGTCACCATCTCTCTCTCTTCTGACATCTGCTTTCAAAATTTATGTATTGCCTCTTTTGGAATACGCTAGCGAGCTCTGGAACCCGTCATCTGCGGGTCTAGTAAAACAGCTCGAGAAAGTCCAACGTTCTTTTACGAGAAGAATTCTAGTGAGAGCCGGCCATCCCGCCCTTCCGTATTCGGAGAGATTATCCCTTCTGAACCTTCAAACCCTCGAACATCGCCGAGCTCTTGCTGACCTCACTTTCATTCATAAATGTATACATCAGAAGTGTGAAATAGATACTAAAAATTTATATCAGATATCTGCCTTTGATCGCTTTTCCCGACATTCTCATCCTCTGCGTCTTGTTATGCCTAATAATATCAACCAGTCTTTCTTATCTACATGTGTTTCTCGTCAATTATCAGTATGGAATTCTTTGGATTACGAAATGGTAAAAGAACCTAATAGCAAGATATTCAAAAAGAATGTACTGAATTTGCCTATTCATGTTATTGTGCCTCTTTCTCATGTTTTTGATAGTTGAATAACTAATTCATATTTATCAATCATTCCTCCCCCCTCCCTTTCCCTTCCCCTCATACTTAAGCGACCGTTCGCTCATAAACACACCGCCACTAGAAAGATAGTCCATGCATATCCGCAATCATCATTGTTTTGATATCATGTGTGCACGGAATAAAGAATGAATGAATGAATGAATGAAAAGCGTGGGCGAGAGGGCGCTGCCTTGTGGGACTCCGTTTCTGAAGAGTCTGGAACTTGATACCGAGTCGCGGAAGCTTGTGCGTCCTGTTCTTCCTCTAAGGTAAGAGGCGAGCCATTTTTTAATGTAGTTCGGCGCGGTTGTTGTCTCAATGAGGTCGATGAGCTTGACGATGTCGATACTTTCGAATGCCTTGGACATATCAATTGCCATGAGGACCGTTCGACTAGCGGGACGTTTCTGGTTAAAACCGTCTGCGATGCTCTTCGAGAGAGTTACGAGGGCCGAGGTTGTAGAGCGTCTTGCCGTGAAGCCATGTTGGTGGTCTGCCGGGGGAATGTGCCTCTGTAGGGAGCCGAGTAATAGCCGTTCAATCACTTTGGCGACGGGCGAGAGTAGAGATATCGGACGGTAGCTGGAGCCTTCGGATGCTGGTTTGCCTGCTTTCAGGAGGGGTAGTATGATCGACGATTTCCATATCATGGGGATCCTGCCTGTGCGTAGGGAGCTGTTGACCAGGGAAGTCAGGGCGCTGATTCCTTTCGGACCTAAATGATGGAGAATTATAGGAGCGATGCCATCTGGACCAAGCGCGGTGGACTTCTTCGTGGATCTGATGGCGGCTGCTACGTCTGTGGTAGTGAAGTCCTCGAAGTCATCTGCGGACAGGCGGTGTATTTTCCTCATAGTCTTCCTGTTTTCCTTTGAAGTTATATACTGGACTGGACAAGTGTAGGCTTTGTTGAAGCGGTTCGCGATATCGGAGGCGGTCGTGATCGTCTCATTTCTGAAGGATATGGCGCAGTTCGGCGGTGGTCTTCCTTTGTTGTTGAGGATTTTGATGGTCTTCCAGAGCTTGTTGACATCTTTCTTTGGATCGAAGGACTCCATCAGTGCGCGCCAGATATCCCGTTCGTTTTTGTCGGTAGCTCTCCTTATGTTCGTGTTGAGATCGTTCAAAAGGTCGCTTGTCGGATTCGATTCTCTGAGTGTGTAGCGATGATGCATCCATTCTCGTATCTCTGTCGTTAGGGCGACTTCTCTCTTCTTGATCCGGCCGCGTGGGATTGTTTTTGCTGCAGCTGATACAAGTATTCTTCGGAAGAGAGGTTCTGCTTGAACGGCTGGTAGATTGGGAAGAGGATTTTTGGACAGGCTTTCTTCGACGTGTTGCTGGAACGCTTCCCAGTCCGCTTTCCGGTAATTTGTGAAGGTTGCGTCTCTGTGAGTGTGGTTGAAATTGCTGCCTTCTAGTTCGATGATTATCGGAAGATGATCGGAGCTGCCTTCAGTGATAGTTTTCCATGACGCTTTTTGAAGGAGATCCTGAGAGCAGATGGAAATGTCTGGCGAGGAAGGGCGACCGTTTGAGGGAACTCGTGTGGGCATGTCGCGGTTGAGAGTGGCGTGTTCCGAGTCGTCAATAGCACTGGAGATGACGTTTCCTCTGTTGTCTGTCGAGTGAGAGTACCAGCTGTGAGAGCTTATGTCTTCTCTGTTTGTCAGCCATGTCAGTGAAGACCTTTGCAGTCCTGAGACTGTCATGCTGCACCTCTTATGTCTTCTCTGTTTGTCAGCCATGTCAGTGAAGACTGTCATGCTGCACCTCTTATGTCTTCTCTGTTTGTCAGCCATGTCAGTGAAGACCTTTGCAGTCCTGAGACTGTCATGCTGCACCTCTTATGTCTTCTCTGTTTGTCAGCCATGTCAGTGAATACTGTCATGCTGCACCTCTTATGTCTTCTCTGTTTGTCAGCCATGTCAGTGAAGACCTTTGCAGTACTGAGACTGTCATGGTGCACCTCTTATGTCTTCTCTGTTTGTCAGCCATGTCAGTGAAGACTGTCATGCTGCACCTCTTATGTCTTCTCTGTTTGTCAGCCATGTCACTGAAGACCTAAGCAGTTAACCTTTGGTGAAAAAAAGTGTTGACAATTAAATAAACATAAATCATATAGCTGTAGACTCTCTGAGGCAACTCAACAACTAAAACGCCGCTCTGAGAATTTCATTTCGGTTTCGTCTTAGTTCGAGCTACATCCTTTCGTTAATTTAGGAGTTAAAAATTGAAAGAACAGATGAAAACACCCAACAGTATTTTTCCTGTGGGAAGCTTATGAAGAAGAAATTTATCTGGACAGGCTTCCATGAGATTGTTGAAACTGTCGAAACCGTAGGCAGAAACATCGAGTGGCTTCATGAATTCTTCCCTGTTAATTATCTTCGCTGTCAAACACACCAATCATCACTATTTGTAGACATGTCGAATGATTTTTTTTCATAGATAACATACATATGATTGAACCAGAGTTTATTCGAGCGGAGCCTTAATGAGAGGTGAGCCAGTATTTATTCTTCAATTTTTTCCTCTGCAATCTCTATCCTTTCTCTGTCATTCGCCTCTAAAAAATGATTATTTCAGGTTTTCCGCTCCATTAAGCATTTTTTTGTTTTTGTTTTTTGAAAAAAAAAAAACCAGCAAGTTTTTGAAAATATCAAGAGTCTATTAGAGAAAGGAGAGAGATTGGTAAACAAAAAAAAACTAAAGAATAAATACAAGTTCAGGCAAATGCTCACCAGGATGTGTTGAGAAAAAAATTTTGACCTCGCGCGGGTGACCCGGCGACCGAAGAAAGGGGAAAGGTAGAAGTTAGAGAAATGTTTGGCCTGCCATCCGAATCCATTTTTATTCATTTCGCGTAGCTAATATATTCGAGATTTTAGTTTAATATTCGAGATTTTTTTCTTTAAAAATTTTTTTTTCTTTTTAATATCATCTTTTGTTACATTGTCTTTGCCTCTGAAATAAATTTCTGAGTGATTGTGGTGCGTGCGACAGAGAGAAGTTTTATAAGTTTGATGAGCTACGGTGTAGGCTACCTACGATTGGTAAGGAGGAAATATTTAACGTTCACCAAATAAAATTATCACGTCCATCAAATAAAATGCTCACGTCCACCAAATAAAATGTACTCATCCACCAAATATTTTGGACACTTCCACCAAATTTGGTCAACGAAATGAACTTTTCAAACATGTGTGTTTTTGTTAATAGTTTCATTTTATCTCGTTTCGGTTCTTCGGCCTAGTTATGAAATTATAATTTGTTTTACTTTGTTGATAAAACCCAAAAAAAAACCAACAAAAAAATCAGCCATAATAAATTCCTGTCGACGATACCGCCATAATAAATTCCTGTCGACGAATCGCAAATCACGAGAAAAAATTTGGTGGCCGTGTCTACAATATTTGTTGGACGTGAGAATTTCATTTTGTGGACCTGAGCATTTTATTTGGTCGACGCGAGCATTTTATTTGGTGGACGTGAGCACTTTATTTGGTCATATTTTATTTCATTTGGTGGAAGTCTAATTCACGTACATTTAGGCGTTATATGAGACAGGTCTAAGGCATGTTTGTACGCGCCGAGCGAGTTGGATAAGATATTTGGGAACACAAAAAGGGTGAGAAGGGAACAAGAGAAAAAGTAAAACAGAACGAAAAAAGAAGAGAATGTAGATTTCCGGTGCGTACATATATGTATGCGCCAATAAAGCTGGTCCGAAAACTGCGTCTATCGGTGAGCTGGACCTGTTTGTTCGACACAATATTACTTGGGATGGAGGTGGCGATTCATTAGGGAAAGGGGGCTTTTTTGTGTTCGTACCAGGGATTGAATTTTCTCGATTTTTCAAATTAGTCCAAAAATCAAGAAAATTTGTTAAAACCGTGCTTTAAACTCATCTTACTTGTACTTTCTCAGCAGAACAGCTTCGGAAACGGGTGAATTGAGACCACTCAACATCGCAGTTAATTCTACTTTTATTCTTCGCAGTTTGTCGTTCAGAACTTGCTCCGATGGCACATTTTCTGGCTCACGGTACTGAAAAATGGAACTTATCAGGCAAGAGAACGCATAATACAATGCTATCAATCGAGGAGTCCAATGAAATGAGCTGCTGAAAAACATTGCTAATGATTCAAGCTATTCAAGGTGATACAATAATAATAATCATATGATCCCTGACATCACTTCCTCCAAAAAACCTAAGTTCAAGCTTTGTGAAAGTCAAGTCCAAATGAAGCAGCAAGAATGAGTACAAAAAACTATTTTATTAATAACTTTCAGTGAAGGGTTCTTTTCCATACATATACTATCCTTAGACAGTTTCAGAGCACGAGTTATAAGAATTAAGGTAAATATATTCCAGTGGTTGAAATTTTTTCAATGAGGAGTTACCTCTAGTTGTTCTCGCTCGTATATTTCATCCAATGTGGGTTGACGATGCATCTTTCGAATTGACCGAACTGTAGTTAGAATCTAATTGTAACTTGTATAATACACAGGTTGTATTCCGGCAATTACTAAAGCCAGGACAAAGGAAGAAGTGGAGAGACTTGTGAAATTTTTCAGTACTTCATCCAACCCCCTTAGCTGCCCTAAAACACGGCCTCAACTTAAAAACGGCCTGGCTCAATTAATTAGTATTCTTTTTTTCTTTCTCTTTCTTATTTCTTTATTTTTCTTTCTCTTTCTTTTCCTTTCTTTTAAAATTATCTTTATAAATTTTTGGATAGGAAAAGGGGGAGGGGGTTTACCTAAGCAGGGAAGGGAGGGGGGCCTAAAGGGGGAAGGGGGGAGGAAGAGGGCCATATTTAAGCGAAGGGGGTAGGGGCCCTAGGGGAGGGGGGTCCCTAAAGGGCGGAACGGGGGCCCTAAGGAGAAAGGGGGGAAGGGAGTTTTCATGAATAAAATCTCTTCTGAGAAAGAAAATCTTTGGACGGCTAAAGTAGATTAAAGCCAACTTTTTCCTAAGCCTAAGCGTTTTTAATGTAAAAATTATTTTCCTGATGTGAAAATAAAATTTGGAAAAAATTGCTCATCAGAGCGAATCCGAACTCTCAACGAGCTACTCATAGTCGAGCACACTCACCCCTACACTAAAGTGCCTCATAGTTGATAAAGACAGAATAGCAGTTATGAACGTAATTGAGCCAGGCCCTTTTTTAGTTGAGGCCGTGTTTTAGGGCAGCTAAAGGGGTTAAGGGGAAGGGCAATAGACAAATGAAGGCAAGAAGCCGGGAGGCATGAGGACGCCTTGAGTGAGGCCGCGCGTTTTATTTTTTACATTAAATTATATTTTTACATTAAAAAACGCTTAGGCTTAGTAAAAGTTTACGATAACGAGGCCGTACGGCTTAGCTAACGAGGCCGTACGGCTTAGCTAACGAGGCGGCCTCACTCAAGGCGTCCTCATGCCTACCGGCTTCTTGCCTTTATTTGTCAATTGCCGGGGGGAAGTACTGTAAAATTTCACAAGGCTGAAAAATAAAAAAAGGCCGAGGCTGAAAGCTGTTATTTGTCTCAAATAAGAAACACACTAATAACACACTCCTGTTGTTTAACACTACGGACAACACTTTCAGTCTTAATGACAGCTATATTGAAAATTAATGTGTTGCTTGTTTGGTACAAATAACAAAGAGCCTCACGGTCTTTTGACTTCTTCCTTCGTCCTCCCTTTGGCATATTCCTAAGTTCGTGATTCAATTGCTAGGCTGAATTGTACGAAGGTTTTTGAAAGATGGTTTCAAAGAAAGGCTCTGATCGAAACCTAGGTGTGGTGCTGTGACGCAGCCGTTCAGAGTTTTTTTTTTCTGAAAGTCGGCTTTCTCTTCGTACTATCTCATCTCTCATTGTTATCTGCTTGTCCGCTATCACTTCACGCTCTCTACCCTTTCTGCTGTTTTCATTGATACCGTCATCCACATACGGCAATTGACAAAAGAAGGTGAGAGTGGATGTATATCACACACTCATCATATATTGGTCTGGTTCTCAAGTAGTACGACCTTGTCAGCGTAACCTTCACCTAAGCCTAAGCGAAAAAAATAAATAATAATAATAACTTAAAGCGTAAGACAAAGCGGAAAAACAGTGAAAAAGTGGGATTATGTTGTGCGATTTCCATCCAACCTCACGCTCTTTTGTCAAATACTTTCTCCGCACTGTTTGCGTTTATGGCCACCCCCCCCTACCAGAGGTTCCATGGGTCGGCACTTTTTGCGTTAAGGCCCCCTTCACCTACCAGAGGTTCCATGGTTCCTCCCTTCGCGTCGCGGTTCCCTCGTTAGCTAAGCCGTACGGCCTCGTTAGCTAAGCCGTACGGCCTCGTTATCGTAAACTTTTACTAAGCCTAAGCGTTTTTTTAATGTAAAAATAACTTTTTTGATGTAAAAACCGCGACGCGAAGGGGGCCGCGATGCGACCGCAACGCGGGGGTACGATGAACGGAAAAAGTGCCCGGATATCTAGAAATTGTGGTGATCGCGAACAAGCACTGCAGAAAATGAGATATAATTGGCGAAGAGAGAGCAGAAGATCAGAGCAACTCTGCACTGTCTGACGCTGCAACGACCGTAGTTTCAAAAAGAGCCAAAATATTTTTAATTACATAAGTCGAACTTGAAGTGCTTCTAATTTGTACTGTCAAAAACACCGTTAGAATTTTATTCAATTTTATTCACTGGTGGTTATTTCACTCCCACTTCTAGTTGATCGCTGTCTTCTCTATCCATTCCAATTGAGACAAACACAAGAACTAATAGCAGTTATTATATCGCAGCGAACAGTTATTAAAATAGTAGAGTTATTCTGTAACTATACACATCATATTGAGATGAGGGAGGCAGGAGAGACTACACAAACGGCTACGAGTTTTCAAAAAATGTTCAATCAAACAATTGAACAGAGAAAATTTTTCTTTTTTCGTAACAAGCATTTGTCGTTCGAATCCCAGAAGACTCCACTAAAATCCGAACCAACACTGTGAACATGCCCTTTTGAGAACAGCAAAAAACGGTATTAATGCTATAATTTTTGCGCATTCGACTGTTCAGTTTCGGAAGCGCAATTACCTCTTTCGCTATAAAACGGCAGTAACAATGTGCATAATTTGTTTCCCCACGATTCCATTCGACAGTGAGCTACTGTGTTTTTTTCACACTTTCCTCCCGCTTATCATTTTACGTTTTCAAGTTGCTAATACATAGTGTACAACATATTATATGTTACATATAATACTCATGTTTCCTCAAAGAGAAATTCACTTCACTTCATTTTTATCTTTTTTTCATTTATTTGTATACATTATTTAAAAATACATTATTTAAAATGTGACAACACATGGGATCAATTTGAGTCTGTTGCACTGATGATACAATACGAGATAGAGATGGAATATATATATATATATATATATATATATATATATATATATATATATATATATATATATATATATATATATATATATATATATATATATATATTAGCGCAAGAAATGCCTCAAGCCCTATTTAAAGCTAGATGATATTCAAATCTAAAACATGAATTATGTCCAGAGAAGATAATTTCAACCGAAAATTTCGAATATGAATAAGTCCTTTGGGAGTTTCATGATAGCTCTCTCTAAGCGAAAGGGTTATACATCGTATTTCTGTTTGTACGCTTCAAGTGAAAGTCATACGAATAAATACGGCCATAACATTGTTTGAAGATGTATAATTTACTAATGGGAATATCTATTAGTCCTTTCAGTATTTTGAATGCTAAAAATACATCCGATACAGTCCTCCTAGCATGTAAAGAGGAGAGGCCGAAAAAATGCAATCTGTTATAATTCATTTGTTCAATATGAGGCGTACAGCGGAAAAATAGTAATCGTGTTAATACATGTTGTATTCTCTATATTATCAATCACTCGACACAGACTCAAAGACAACAAGAACCTGAGACTGCTACAATACAATTTAACGGGATAAATGGCAAGAGAACAGAAATCCTCGACCTCCTAACCCGCCTGAAGATCGACATATTCCTGATACAAGAAACGAAGCTGGCGGATCGCGCGAAAACTCCTTCATACCCCGGATACTCCATTGCTAGAAAAGACTGCGGAACTGACACAGGTGGCGGCCTACTCACAGGCATCACCCATTCTTTGAACTACTCCCTAGTC
Source organism: Allodiplogaster pararmata (assembly GCA_964056735.1). Taxonomy (NCBI): domain Eukaryota; kingdom Metazoa; phylum Nematoda; class Chromadorea; order Rhabditida; family Diplogasteridae; genus Allodiplogaster; species Allodiplogaster pararmata. Next base: position 44,133,152 of record OZ057406.1, read on the forward strand.
CCGTCTTCCACAGATCTTCACCTGGAATCACTGACTGTTCGCATCTCGGACAACAACGGCCTCTCTCTGGACATAACTAATGTCTACATACCTCCGATGAGCTCCTGCAACACAGGCTACCACCCGGATCTATCCCCCTTCTACGCAACCGCGAGAATTCCATCATACTAGGCGACCTTAACGCACACGACTCCAGCTGGTACTCTCACTCGACAGACAACAGAGGAAACGTCATCTCCAGTGCTATTGACGACTCGGAACACGCCACTCTCAACCGCGACATGCCCACACGAGTTCCCTCAAACAGCCGCCCTTCCTCGCCAGACATTTCCATCTGCTCTCAGGATCTCCTCCAAAAAGCGTCATGGAAAACCATCACTGAAGGCAGCTCCGATCATCTTCCGATAATCATCGAACTAGAAAGCAGCAATTTCAACCACACTCACAGAGACGCAACCTTCACAAATTACTGGAAAGCGGATTGGGAAGCGTTCCAGCAACACGTCGAAGAAAGCCTGTCCAAAACACCTCTCCCCAATCTACCAGCTGTTCAAGCAGAACCGTTCTTCCGAAGAATCCTTGTATCAGCTGCAGAAAAACCAATCCCACGCGTCCGAATCAAGAAGAGAGAAGTCGCCCTAACGACAGAGATACGAGAATGGATGCATCAACGCGACACACTCAAAGAATCGAATCCGACAAACGACCTTCTGAACGATCTCAACACGAACATGAGGAGAGCTACCGACAAAAACAAACTGGACATCTGGCGCGCACTGATGGATTCCTTCGATCCAAAGAAAGATGTCAACAAGCTCTGGAAGCCTATCAAGATCCTCAACAACAAACGAAGACCACCGCCGAACTGCGCCATAACCTTCAGAAATGAGACGATCACGACCGCCTCCAATATCGCGAACCGCTTCAACAAAGCCTACACTTGCCCAGTCGAGTCTACAACCTCAAAGGAAAACAGGAAGAATATGAGAAAAATACTCCGCCTGTTAGCAGATGAATTCGAGGACTTCACTACCTTAGACGTAGCAGCCGCCATCAAATCCACGAAGAAGTCCACTGCGCTTGGTCCAGATGGCATTGCTCCTATAATTCTCCACCATTTAGGTCCGAAAGGAATCAGCGCCCTGACTTCCCTGATCAACAGCTCCCTACGCACAGGTAGGATCCTCATGATATGGAAATCTTCGATCATACTACCCCTCCTGAAAGCAGGCAAACCAGCATCCGAAGGCTCCAGCTACCGTCCGATATCTCTACTCTCGCCCGTCGCCAAAGTGATTGAACGGCTAATACTCGGCTCCCTACAGAGGCACATTTCCCCGGCAGACCACCAACATGGCTTCATGGCAAGACGCTCTACAACCTCGGCCCTCGTAACTCTCTCGAAGAGCATCGCAGACGGTTTTAACCAGAAACGTCCCGCAAGTCGAACGGTTTTCATGACAATCGATATGTCCAAGGCATTCGAAAGTATCGGCATCGTCAAGCTAATCGACCTCCTCGAGACGACAAACGCGCCGAACTACATTAAAAAATGGCTCGCCTCTTACCTTAGAGGAAGAACAGGGCGCACAAGCTTCCGCGACTCGCTATCAAGTTTCAGACTCATCAGAAACGGAGTCCCACAAGGCAGCGCCCTCTCGCCCACGCTTTTCAACCTTTACCTCCGCGATCTTCCCACAGACGATGCCCACACGAACGTCATCTCGTATGCTGACGACATCACGATCTGGGCGTCAGATCCCAACATCAACGTCGCCTCCGAAAATCTACACAGGGCCATCACTAAGATTGAAACCTTCCTCAAAGAACAGTCACTCATCATTTCCCCGACCAAGAGCCAGCTCATGCTTTTCACCCCGTTCAGTCGTGAATTCAAGTCTACTCTGGACATATAAATCTGCGGATCACTCGTCCCCACCGTCAACCAGGCCAAGCTACTCGGCGTCACGTACGACTCTATGTTCACATTCAGCCATCATGCCAAAAACATCACGAGACGAATGTCGCAGCGCAATAACGTACTGAAAGCCCTTGCCGGAAGCACTTGGGGCAACAAAAAAGAAACCCTCCGCCTCACGTTCAAAACCATCTCGCAAGCGATCTGCAACTACGCCGCACCCACTAGGTCCACCTTCCTCTCGGACTCCGCTCACGCCAAAATCCAACGTTCTCAGATCTCCGGACTCCGCGTCGTGACAGGGAATCATCAAATGGCCGACACTGACCACATTCATCGCGAATCAAGGGTCATGCGCACCAAATCCCATCTGAACATGCTCGCCGCGCAGTACCTCGCGAGATCATTGGACCCAAAACACATCCACCACGGCCTTCTCGACTGCCCGGCGCCCCCTCGCGCAATGAAGAACAACCTCGTGTTGAGCTGCAAGAAGACTGTCAAAGCCGCGAAACAGATGTCAAAGGATCCTAACAATGTGAAATCAGTCGCAAACACCGTACACTCGATGATGGTCTCGAACTAACTCCAATCGTTGAAGGGTGCCGTCATCCTGGAAGGCAGACCTCCGCCCGTAATCCAGGAAGAAGAGAAGGAGTTACCCCGCAAGACCAGATGCACGCTCAGCCAGCTCCGCTCGAGATTCAGCAGATTCATCAACAACTACCTCCACCGCATTGACGAATCCATCCCGACGTGTGTCCTGATTGCTCTTCCGGACCTCACGACGTTGCGCATCTCTTCGACTGCCCATGCCACCCGACCGCGCTGTCTCCAATCGACCTACGGACCAAGCCGCTGGAAGTCGCAGCGTCCTTGAAGATCTATGAAAAAAATATAGAAGAACAAGAAACGAAGGAGAACACAGACGTTCTTCGAAGCCGGCTACATCCGGCAACAACAACAACATCAATTTGCAATTGAGTTGTACTTTTTTCGAAATCTGACTTTCCTATGAGATGATTGCTTAGGCTTAGGTAAAATGTATTAAAATTAATTGAATTTTAGAAAGTGGAAGGTTATAATATATTTCTGCGGAGGCTTTTGTAAAATTTGTGTGGTTTAAAAGTCAATTCTACGTGGGCGATTTTGTAGTAGAAACTTCTTTCTTCAGCAATCGTGCTCTGTGAGAGGCTAATGTCGAAGATTGCCGGGTGTGGACTTTAGTCACGCATTTTCTGAGGTGGGGGGAACTATTGTAAAATCTTGACATATTATTACTTTCTCCCCCATTTCTCAAATTTATATATTTTACTTTCGACCTACACAAAAAATATTTGTGGTGTGGGGTGCTATTCTATCAGGGGGGACTAAAGATGTTGGGGTGCTTAATTGAAATTTTTACCAATTCTAACAAATAATTTGAGATATTGTGAATCAAATTGTACAAACTTTTACGGTATGAAATGTCCGAATTCTAAGTTTTTGCAAAAAAGTTGTTAGTTATGATTAAAGTCTCGCTGTAAAATAATTGAATGATTCTAACCTAAGCCAGGACTTAAGCCTACTCGAACTAACCTGAGGCCGTATCAATAAAAAAATAAGAAAACAAAAGTTCTTTCTAGTTTATTTTTTTGAAAAAGGCTTCATAATTCCGACTACGGGAGGGGAATAGCTGATTTGGGTTTAACTTGCAAATGGATTCATCCCAACTTTGCTTTTGTTTGCTTTCCATTGTCCCCCCCCCCCCTCCGCTGATTTCCTCTGACTGCAGCTAATAGGTTGTGTAAAAAGTTCCGTCGGGTTTGAACCGTTCACTCTAAACAATCATAACTCAGCTCAAAGATAACTTTATTAATCGAAATATGAACCATTGGAATCAACACATTTTTTTTTCAACGAGAAACAAGTTTGTTCATGCCGGTAGTACAGAAATCCGGAGTTTTCGAGGCGATGAAATCGTTGAAGGCATTTTTGGCGTCGGCTTTAGAGTTTTTTGAGCTCAGGCAAATTAACATCTTTAAATGTACCACATATAATTTTTTTTGTTAAAAAAATTTAGCTGAAAAAACCCGTTAAATGAACTAAATTCAAAAGCAATAATGTATAATTTTTTCATCGCATTGCAGAATGCTCTACCAACTCATACTCCTCCTCTCTTTCCTCGCAACAGCTTCTCTCAGTACTCCTCAGCATCCCGAGCACCCGGCGGCCGGTATCCCATCGAGCCCGCCAACAGGACCTCCTAGACCGCCTTTAAGCTTGCCGGACTCTCCTGCAGGCCCTCCGGAAGCTGCTCCGGAACTGCCTCATCCATCTCATGAATCCGAAACGCATGCAGACTAGCAGTGCATGACTCTCCGACTATCAAAATTACTACATCGTTTCCCTCGAATAAACATTAAACATTGTGGACATCAAGAGACTTTCTAAATTTTAGGCTACACGATCAATTTTGGACTGTAAATTCATCAGAAAATCTTCGAAACTCTTTCCAGAAATACTTCATTTTAATAGAATAAACTCTGTTATGAAACGATAAACAGTCTTGGCTTGTTGATCAGTCATTGATCCATTAATTAATTAATCATTACTGCATATAAACTTAAGTAGCAACCGAATGGTTTATGCAGATGCAAAAAAAAAAGTAAGAGACAGGTAGAGAGAGAGAGAGAGAGAGAGAGAGAGAGAGAGAGAGAGAGAGAGAGAGAGAGAGAGAGAGAGAGAGAGAGTGTGAGAGAGAGAGAGAGAGAGATATTAAAAATGATGCAACATACAATAAAACATGTATTGTAAGAGTATCTAGTACATACATAGTATAACCTTTCCAAAGCATTGCGTAACCATGCCAAGTGATGAAGAAGTGCAAACTTGAGTAACGCAAGTGCGATGGATGTAGAAAGGCGTAATATACAGAAGATGTGTACTTTTGTAATAAGGACTGAATAAAATCTTGAGTAAGCGTTCAAATCGTAGTGCAGTGAAACCGCTAACACGACGTTTTGCTGAGCCAAACTTTGCACCGGAAATTTTGCAGAGAGACACTTTGCATCCAAAATTTCGCACAGAAAAAGTTTCGCGTCCGGCAATTCGCAGTGAATTGTCTTAGCTGTTTACAGCTAATATTCACAATTTTTGTCGTTTAGGCTTAAACAAAGGTTACGCTAACGAGGCCGTAAGGCTAAGGAACGAGACCACATGAAAAAATTCACATGGTTTGTTTTTCGTCATTTTTAAAATTTATTCCATCAACACTCCGTGAATTTTTATTTATTTTATTTATTGAAATACAATTTGCAATGTAACAACACGAGGAAGACTCTGCTGACAAAACTAAAGATAATAAAAAAACAGAAAAAACAAACAACGAGAACGAGAATGAACGACTATTATAAACTTAAATCGATGTTTAAGACCTCTGGAACATCCAGCAATGACAAATTTATCCGAAAACTTAGAATGGTTCGATTTCTGAGAAGACTGACCGGTAATTCCATAAAAAATCGAGATGTCCGATAAGCGAAAGAGTGAAAAAGTGAGTTTCTGTTTGTGTGCCCTATATGGAAAGCATAGAAGGACCGTTACACTGTTTGAAAGTGTAAAATTTACAAACTGGAACGTCAGTGTAACCTTTGAGAATTTTGAAAGCCAAAAGAATATCAGCTTCTAATCTTCTTGCATAGAGAGATGTCAGGTTAAATCTTATCAATCTACTTTCATAATTGCACCACTCCGTGAGTGCAACACAACGTAACTGTAGTAATTTTGTGAACACATGTTGAACATTCTCTAATTTTCTGATCAAGGTGATTTTGTGGGGAGACCAAACAACGGAAGCAAAGTCTAGCACCGGCAGAACATAGGTTTTAAAGCATATAATATATGGTGCTGCTATTTTTATCGATAGTGATCTGAATAAGGCATAGACAATTTTCAATGCTCGTCTTGTTACCTGCTCAATATGGAAAACAAATGAGAGCTCATTATGATAATGACATTATCAACATAAACTCCTAAATCACGAGTTGGCGATTCTGAGATGATAAATGCAGTTGGAGGTGAGTTCGTAACCAAATAAGGGAATTTTAGGAATAGGATTTTTCGAATACTTTTCGAACAGGGATAATTTAGTGACATGTCACTCTTATGCGGCGGATACGTGCATGGTAAAATGTCTTGATTTTTCGATACCTTGATCAGTCCAAAAAAAAATTTTTTTGTTGATTTTGTTATGAACGAAATTTTTTTTATAGTTCTGATGGCACAGAAGAACGGCAAGTTCAGACTGCAGAGAAGAGACCACGTATTCGTCGAGCCTGCATCTATTTACGCATCATTTCGAGTATCATGATATAAAAATAAACCCGCATTTTTTATTGCATCTCACGTGTATTATGTTTTCATAAATAAAATTATACTCTGTTTGTATCAAATTGGAGAAAAAAACGACAAGTACTCACGAAAAACGACAAGAACGAAAAACGACAACAAAGAAAAAACGTCAAAAACACGACAAGAACTCCAATGCACTCGCTACATCTCATAGTCATTCATCAAAAACATCATTTCATAGTCATCATTCCCTGATTTTATTTGTGACTATCAACTCGCTCAATATGTTCTTTCTCCTACTCGTGCAGACAACATTCTCGATTATGTATGTATTGTGTAACGACAACATTGTCTCATCTTTCACATCCCTTTATACTAACCTTTCACCTTTCAGTAACCCTTCACATCCCTTTTCTACTAGCGACCACAAATCCACTTCCTTCTGCGTCTCCGGATGTCATCTTGTATCTAATAATGCGGATTCATCAAATCGCCCTCAATAGAGAAAAGCTCCATGGGATATCATTAACTCCATTATTTTCTCGGTCGATTGGACCCTCACTTTTTCCTCTCTCACCATTAAAGAATGCGTTGAATACCTGACCAACTTCCTAACTTCCCTTAAATCTGACCATGTTCCAAAAACGAAACCAAAAAGACCTTATCTCAAATATCCAGTCAAAATAAGGAAACTTTACATTTTCCTTCTAAGACGAAGATGTAAGAGACGCTCTTCCACGTCTTCTCTTACAACTCGTGTTTGTAAAAAACTTCACCATGAAATCTTTAAATTTGAGTGTATACGGGAAAGTTCTCTCGTTATGCTCCAATATCACAAATTTTTCTTTCGCACGATAACGATTCCGCGTATCCCACAGCACTTGTGTCTCCCGTTGCATTACTCTGTGGAACTCTCTTTCAACCCATCTCGTTTTTTTTTTTGCCTTCCTCCTCCGCTTTCAAAAGTGCACTACTAGAACTTCCTCAACAAAAAAAACTCATAGTTCCGAGTTCAAACTTACGTTGCCTTTAATTGATACATTGATACATGTGGATATATCGCTAACCATCCTTTGTGTCATACGAATGTATGTCAAGGAATAAAGAATTTAAGAAGAGAATGACATGGAAAAGAACTCACAAAAAAGAAAATGACCTGGGAAAAACTCAAAAAGAATGTTGCTAAAAATAATGTTACTGGGAGCGGGAGCAGAAGAGATAGCAACGACTATCGCCGAGAGGAAAACACATTGAAGAGTAAAATTGAACATATGAAAAGAGGGCTGCAGAACGTGGCAATTCAGCAGCCTAGCAGCCCGGCAATCTTGTCTGCTCCTCCGCCTACGCCTTCTCGGAAGAACGCAAAGATGACGAAGTTTTTTTTTTAAAAAATTTTGTTGAAAACTTGAGAAATTTTAAAGTACGCGCGGCCATCTGCCTCGACTGCCCTAAAACATGGCATCAACTTAAAAACTGCATGGCTCAATTACATTTATGACTACTACTTCGTCTATATCTACAATGAGGCACTTTAGTGTGGGGGTGAGTGTGCTGGACTGTGAGTTGCTCGGTGAGAGTTGGGACTCGCTCTTTCAATTCTTTATTCCTTGCATATATGATAATACATACATTGGAGATCTGTCGCGGGTGCGAATTCAGTATAAAGCGCATATAATTTACAGATTGGCAAAAAGAGACATATTACTAAAATTCAAAAAAATCAAAGTCTAAGTTTTGAGTAAGGCACAATTGTGGATGATGGTAACTGTTAGAGAGCTTTTTTAAACGAAGCTGGGGGATGATATTCTTACAAGAGTAGATGAAAGAGAATTCCAAGTATTAAATACAGCGAGAAGAAGTGAGGGAAGTGTGCGTTTCGGCCCCAATGTGATGTGCCCCAGACACGACAAGGTATTCAATGATTGGTTTATTGCATGGTTTAATATCGGAGTCACAAAAGGGGATTGAAGGGGGAGATGGATAAGGCGAGAGATCGGGAGCCCGAGATCTCTCTTGTTCCTCTCTTTCGATAGCTTTTATAGGCGGCATAATGGGGCGTGGCATCTCAATAGTTTAGGCGTCATATAGGAAGAGGAGGCGGCATAATGGGGCGTGGCATCTCATATAGTGTAGGCGTCATATAGGAAGAGGCCTCAGGCGTAACACCTCCTTCCCTGGGGAAAAGTCCGCCACGGACTTTTATATGACCGGACTTTTATTCGACTTCTCTCGTTTGTTTACTTTAGCTCCTCTTACTAGAGCTATTAGAAATACCCATCCATTAAAAATCGCCTTACCATATGCTCTAAACTCCTTTAGGTTTTCTACGTGTGCTTCTAGGTCGAACACTATTTGGAATTCCTTACCTAGCGAAGTAGTATGTAATCATTCCAGCGAAGTATTTATGAATAAACTCAGAAAACTACCGATAAATTGTATTTTACCCGAGCCAATTGTCTGCGACTAAGTTAAACTAGGAAGAACACTTTTTGTAGACACACTGCCACTGTAATACAATTCTTTTCTAGTAGAATCATAATCCATGTTTAATTTGTGATCATTAAATGTTGAAGTAAACTGTTTTTGTGTACATGGAAATAAAGAATTGAAATTGAAATTGAAATTGAAATGACACGTCCTGATCCGGTGGTTATTTCTGCAAAAAAAACAAAATTGTTGCTAATTTGTGTGAAGGAATTAAGTAGACAAAATATTAAACCTACCTTGCTAACCTGAAGCTTTCTTAATGGTTTACCTTATATACCGTCAATTCCTTTTTGTTTCCCTTTCTTAAAAGCATTCAGTAGTCATTGATGATATGTGCGCTTGCCTCTTCTCCTGCAATCAAACGTGTTACTGTCGAATTTGGATTGAAATGAGCAAAGTGGTGGAAACACTTTTTTTTTGGACCTCATTTACCGCTTAGATCTCTTTTGGACTTGTTCTTAGGTCTCGAGCTTCTCGTCTTTGAATTTCGAGCTTCTCGTACATGCCGCATCCTGCAATCGAAAAATGTTCATATGGGAAGACGAAATTAACTTGTGCAACTTTTTCTCAAAAGTTAACCTGTGCTGATCTTCTCTTCACGGCCTCGCCGTCCTCGTTTCGCTGTTCTCTCGATTCCGCTCCTCCTTTTTTTTTTTTTTTGTGTGGCGATTCCTCGTAGACGGAATCAATCTATCAATTTCGTTTCCTTTCCAGTGCCGGAAACTCTTCCTTGTAGTCGCGTAGTTCAAGGGAGTCCAGGTGCTTTTCTTCCACGACCAATTGGAAAGCCTTGGCGAATTGGATCACTTCCCTCCAGTTCTCCAACTTCTCGAGGACTTGCGTGTATCCGATTACGAATACTCCATTGCGCGCCCTCGTCAGGGCGACATTCATCCTTCTCGGCTCGGTGAGATGACCCTTCGAGTGAGGATCACTTCTTGTTGTGAGGACTATTGATACCTCACATTCCCTTCCCTGCGCCGAATCCGCCGTGACGACCTCGATTTCCTTGTTCCTTTCCGCGACCTCCCTTTGTTGTTCTTTGTAGAATGTGGTCACAAACACTTCTTCTTGAGTGAAACCTGCCTTCTCCAGCATTTTCGTTAGTCGAATCGCTACTTCTGCCTCATGTGAGTTCATGTAGCTCTTTGATGGTGCCTTGACTGAGTTTCCCCCGTCTAGGGCCACAAACACGAATGGTATTTTCGGGTTTGGTAGCTTTATTCTACTCGTCACCAGATTCCGCTCCTCCTCCGTACATCCGTTCTTGAGGTTTCCCCCGTAAAATAGTTGAGATGGAAGCCTGTTTAGTTCCGGATGGGTTCGAAATGTGTGCGTGAGGGCCGTTTTTGGCACGTTCTTGCTCCTTGCTAGTGTGTCTAATAGCCCTTGCGCAGCCGTCAGCGCCCCTAAGCTGTCCTTTGGGAGTCGGCAGAAGGGAGCGAGCTGTTTGGTGTCTCCGACTGCTCTGATTCGAGCGTTTGGGAGGCGTGCCAAGACGGTTATCAGAACTGGTTCAGGGATTGTGGATGCCTCGTCCGCAATAACCATGATGTTTTGCTTGTCTTGGAAGAACAGCGGCCTCAAAACCCCTTTGTTATTCGTGGCGTGCAGAAACGACGCTACCGTTGCCATCACGATCTTCGGGTTATACGCCTCGATCACTGTTCTCAGAAGTCTCGCGCTCCGGTTGTTCGTCGCCTTTTCCGTAATCCGGAAGAATTCCTGCTCTTCCTCTGTCAGCTCGTAGAGTCTACCGGCTTTTTTGAGCTCCGCCAGCATTTTCCTGTTACTGCAAAAATTTTGCACTTCTTTTTGGTCCCTTTCGTCCAATCTCGCGCTTTGCTGCATGTTTTCGAGGATGTTGCCTAGGTCAAACGGCGTCTTCAAGGAGTCTTCCACAGCTTGGTCGCCGACGAAGCGGAGAGGTGATATTTCTTCTTCATCTGTGTTTTGCTGCAAGATCGTCTCCACTGTTCTCGCGAATTGACCGCAAGCGTGGTTTGTCACGCAAATGATCATCACTTTTTGGCCCTGTTTGGCCGCTTCTAGCGCTAGGACTGCACTAGTCCAGGTTTTGCCTGTTCCATAAGCAGCCTGGACCATTGAGATGGGCGTGTCGGATAGGCCTATTTCGACGGCCAACCTTCAATTCAATTCTTTATTCCGCTTGAAACTAAACATAATGTTAAGTGACGAAGCGGATTACACTGTCCCAAGAGAGAGTGAATTCAGTGAAGGTTATGGCAAGTGAGATCTAAATATGACAAGAACAATGAGGAACATTTCATTTTAGGAAAATAGGAAAGCACCCACGAAGCAAAGCTTGTATCTTCAGTTATGAACTATTCATTGGCAATTAAGAACTATTCATCCGCAATAATAATTTGAAATTCCAAAAATTCAACTCACTCTTTATCATTCTAGAGCTAACCGAGAAAATAAACAAAGAAGGAGAAACCTTTGTTCGTCGGTTAGTTTTCTTCCGTAGTCACCCGACCATTCTGTCTGGTTTCTTTTCCAGTTGTCCGGCAAGGCGCTCAAGAAGACCGGCGGCGTCTCCATCGTTGTCATGTTGCTGTAGACCTTTTCCAGAACTGCTTCCGCCGTCGATATCGGTGTAATTTTCTGCATCGGCGTCTTACAGATGATTTTGAAGGTTGGGTCGAGTAAGTCCGAAGTCTTTACTAGCGTTAAGCTTGCTACGACGGACTTCTTGTGGCCCACTGTTTGATGAATCCGTAAGCAGTTCCACCCGTTTGCCTCTAGCCGGATTGTTAGTTGGTGTTTCTGCCTGTTCAGTGATGATTGGCTTATGACGAGGTTTTCGGCTCCTTTAGCTCCTTGTCTGTAGTTGCTAACGTTGTTCCCGTAGTTTCTGTTAGTTCCTTCGTACTCTTGGTTTTTTGAGTTCTCGAGGAGCTGAATACCAGGGTTGAGCACTGCAGTTGTGGCCCTGTCCTGTGCGATCTCTGCCAAAAGCATCTCTACCTTTTCTGCTTTCTTCAGCGCTTCATCGAATGTTTGGGGTTCGGTCATGCTAAGTTGGTGTCTCAGCGGGGCAGAGACCCTTCCAAGGAACTCTTCTAAAAGTCTATCTTGGGTTACATCCGACGCCTGACCCGTGGTTGCGAGTTTGACCAAATTGGTGAGTCTATTTGCAAATGTTCTGACGGATTCGTTTATTTCTTGTCTGCAAGAAGCTAGTGATTGCCTCGCTAAGTACTTTTGTTGTGGGTTGTCAAAAGTCCCTCTGAGGCATGTTATTATTGCCTCGTAGTTATTTCTTAGTTCTGTAGGCATTTCTTCTACTTTTTCTCTTGCTGGGCCATCTAGGTAAGCGGTCAAGCATGCTGCTTTCTGTTCGTTTGTGTAAACCGGTCTTTGAATTCTGATCAAGTCTTCGAACCTTCTTATCCATGAGAAGAAAGCGCTTCCTGTTTCGTTTCCCGTGAATAGGGACAGTCTTGATCCCAGTGGTTCCAATGCCAGCATCGCCATCAGAGGGGTCTCTTTATTTTCTTTCGCTTCTGAAACAACATCGGAAATTTCTTCATCAGTGTTACTTTTTTCTTGATCATGTGTGCTTATATAGTTAAGAGTGGGCGCCACCTCTGGTTGTGTCGTGGAACCATTCGAGACTTGGGTGTCTCGTTCCCACATCCCTTTCTCTTTTAGAAACTTCTCCAGATCCTCACAGTATTTCGTGAAACTCTGGGAAACCTTTTTGATATCGTCTCTGTTTTTATCGTAAGCGTTTTCAATAGCTTGAGCTGTTTTATCTCTGAGTTGTTTTGCTTGACTCATTTTAAGTAAGTCTTCTCCTTTGGTTCTATAGAACAAGACCCTCAATTGTCTAGTATATTCATCTGCGTCACTATTTGGGTTTTGTTCAAGGCTTTCCGTGGACCCTGATCTCAACATGGAGATAGTAGGGAGCGTTGGAACTGGTGTGGCAAACTGAATTTCGTCGATGCTCCTGTCTTCTTCAACCACTTCTTCTGTAGCTTCTTCTGCACTAGAGAACTCGCTTTCTGCTCCTGAATGAAAGATGTTAGGATTGATTTGGGCAATGGGTGATAATAACGACCCCAAAGTCTGTACCCTCACCTGTTCTTGATTTCGTCTCCTTTGGAAATTAGGCTCGGAGACTGACTCTCTTATTGTTGTGAAGATTCCTTCTGAATTGAGGGAGGTATCCGGAGAACTTGGAACTGTGTTGTACGTTGCGTTTTCTTGTGGATTAACGACTTCTCCTGGCTGTAGAGTTAACAACGGGATATTTTCTACTGTGTCGTCTGAACAATGGAGCTCTCCGTTAAAGACTAACGTTGTTTCGGAAGAGTCTTTGTCGACAGAAATGGTTGATTCCGTGCTTGCTACCCAATCAAGTACGGAGTCCCACCATTTCTGTGGTGTTACTTTTTGTGGCTCTGGTCCTTGCGCTAGCGTCTCTTCTGTTCCTGGCAGGGTTTCTGCAAATGATAACCCTTCGGCTCGAACCGATCGTTGGTTCTTTTTACGTTCGGTAGTTTCACTTGCGGCTGAATGGAAACTGCCGGTTGGCTCGATCTTTTTCGTAGCATTGGTTTGGTTTGATAGCTGTTCAGCACCTAGTCCTGGACCAATGTTAGTACTTGACGAACAACACACAATTGACATAGAATCTGCCGGAGCAGTAACTTGGTTGGGTTCCAGTTCAGTAGCACTTACTGAACTAATGTTAGTACTTGACGGACAACACACGATTGACATAGAATCTGCCGGAGCAGTAACTTGGTTGGGTTCCAGTTCAGTAGCACTTACTGAACTAATGTTAGTACTTGACGGACAACACACGATTGACATAGAATCTGCCGGAGCAGTAACTTGGTTGGGTTCCAGTTCAGTAGCACTTACTGAACTAATGTTAGTACTTGACGGACAACACACGATTGACATAGAATCTGCCGGAGCAGTAACTTGGTTGGGTTCCAGTTCAGTAGCAATTACTGAACCAATGTTAGTACTTGACGGACAACACACGATTGACATAGAATCTGCCGGAGCAGTAACTTGGTTGGGTTCCAGTTCAGTAGCACTTACTGAACTAATGTTAGTACTTGACGGACAACACACGATTGACATAGAATCTGCCGGAGCAGTAACTTGGTTGGGTTCCAGTTCAGTAGCACTTACTGAACTAATGTTAATACTTGACGGACAACACACGATTGACATAGAATCTGCCGGAGCAGTAACTTGGTTGGGTTCCAGTTCAGTAGCACTTACTGAACTAATGTTAGTACTTGACGGACAACACACGATTGACATAGAATCTGCCGGAGCAGTAACTTGGTTGGGTTCCAGTTCAGTAGCACTTACTGAACTAATGTTAGTACTTGACGGACAACACACGATTGACATAGAATCTCCCGGAGTAGTAACTCGGTTGGGTTGCAGTTCAGTAAGAGAAAGAAAAGAATCAAGTTCATACATTTTTTGCAGCAATAATAACACTTCTTTTCATCTCTGGAATTAACTCGTTAATAAATTTGTTTCAAATCTGGGTAACTTCTTCCCTTCAATCTGCTTTTTCGTAAACACAAGAAAACACGTAATGCCTTCAATGCTAAAAAGTGCAAAAGGACGATTTCAATATGTTTCAAAATTATCTATCATCGGTTGAAAATTGTCACAATGAGAGAAATCATTCATCAAACCTTTCCGTCTTTTTCGGAACACTTATGTAATGGTTTTACTCCTCTCAACTCTTCTAAAAAAAAAGTGTATTGTATTCAAATACTCTAGGACTTCTTTTCTGAGACCCCCTTTTTCATGCATAAAAGCCAATATAGACGGACTCCGCGACATGATAGTGCGCTTTCAACGTAGTTATACACAGACTTGATTTTGTGTGAATGTCGTAGCCATGCTGAGCCTGAATACCAAAGAGACAGACTTCGCATGAATCAAAAGGAGCGCTTTGATACTTCGAATCAACATTTGACCCCGTAATTTGGTAAATAAACAAATGTTTGACATAGTGATATAACGATGCTTTCTTAGTTTGACTGACCGGTTCTCCATGAACCACGGTCCTTCGGTCGGCTCTCCTCGGGCGGGAACGATGCCGCTTCTCCAGCGTCCACTGGGTATTCCTCCATCGACCGGGTTACTTCTTTGACGGTGCTCTGGTGCCGTCGGGCAACTTCTGAATTAAGCTTTTACTTTTATTCCTACAACTGACCGGTTATTCCCAAACTCACGGTCCTTCGGTCGGATCTCCTCAGGCGGGAACGATGCCGCTTCTCCAGCGTCCACTGGGTATTTCTCCATCGACCGGGTTACTTCTCTGACGGGGGGCCCCTGCCGTCGCGCTGACTAGAGCTCTGCTGGCTCTTCTACTGCTTCCTTTAACAAGCGTATTCCTACTCCCCCTCCCCCCCGGGAGACCGGTGATCAGTCGGTCTCCCGTTTTTTTGTTTTTTATTATTTCTATTTTTATTAATAGAGTATTTTGTTAAACATATTAATAACATCAAAACATCGAATGAATTAAACAGATTAACGAAAATGAAAAGAGAAAAACAACGGAGCAGTAATCAAATGAAACTTTGGACTTCAGAGTATGAATTAAGCATATTGACGAAAAAGAAAAGAGAAAACAACGGAGCAGCAATCAAATGAAACTTCAGAGTATTGAGATTTCTGACAGAAGAGAAGAAAAAAAAACGGGGGGATTAAAGAGAAAAAAAAGGAGAGAAACCGTGACTTGGAAACGGAGAATAGTGTGGAAAAAAAAGGAGGGGTTGAAAGAGAGAGAGAGGCGGTGACTGACCTATTCGCGACTAGGTCAGCCACTCGCTGCTACCAGTGAGGGAAGTGTGCGTTTCGGCCCCAATGTGATGTGCCCCAGACACGAACAAGGTATTCAATGATTGGTTTATTGCATGGTTTAATATCGGAGTCACAAAAGGGGATTGAAGGGGGAGATGGATAGGGCGAGAGATCGGGAGCCGAGATCTCTCTTGTTCCTCTCTTTCGATAGCTTTTATAGGCGGCATAATGGGGCGTGGCATCTCATATAGTTTAGGCGTCATATAGGAAGAAGCCTCAGGCGTAACAAAGAACAGGTACTATGAGAACTGAGAATCTTTAATGGCAGAACGATTCTCAAAGAGTGAGAGATATGATTGTTATGGGTCGAAGGTAAAACTCGGAATAGTGATGAGTAGTCTAACAGAACATGATTTCCATCCTTTTCTTTCATCATGAGCAGTGATGATTCTAAAAGCTCTCTTATCTCTCCCAGCCATCTATCTTTAAAATCTTCATCTCCAGCGCTAAATACCACTGATATTCGTCATACAGAAAAATATCAGTGCTCGGATTGGAGCAAAACTATACTTCTTGACAAAAAGAAGAAGAAGTTCCCCACACCAACAACTCTGGATTTGGCAACGGTTCATGCTGATCTCCAGACCATGCTGCTCAGAATCAACAAAAAAATCGTTCAGCTTATGGAAGAAAATGGAAAACTTCATTCGGTCGTCAATGAATTGAAAGTCAAAGTAGATGCACTTTCGGAGCAATGTTCTATTCCAAGTACCAACCCTCAATCATGGATTCCTGTGAAAACAGCCGTCAGAGAAGCATTCCGTGAGCGAGAGAATGACAGCGAACGCCAGAGAAGAGTCTTCCTAAGAAGAGTCCCCGAGGGAGACGATGCTGAAACTGTGTCGAACTTGATTGCTAACTGTAGTGGTGACCAAGCAGTCAAAACTTTTCGGATTGGCAAGGAGAGGCATGAGAAGTGGAGCCGAGACCACTTGTAGTGGTATTCCACTCCCGCGAGAGTGCACTCAATTTCCTGAAGAAGTTCCACATTCATCGTCGAGAGCACTCCACAGCAATCACTGCTCGACCAGACTACAATGCAGTCGATCTGCTAGTCTACAAACAAGCATGGGCGGAAGCCATCCAACGAAACGACGAAGCAGGGAAAAGGATCTTCACTGTGAGGAATTTGCGACTGACACAGCTGCCGACGGAGAGAGAAGACTGGAAGAAAGAAGAACGAACGAGAGACAGCATCAAATCCAGACAGAAAGAAGCTCCCATCCTTCTTTGAAAAAGTTTGTTATATTACAAGCAAATGTTCAATCTATCCGTAACAAAATTTCCCCTTTTCTTTGTTCACTAGATCAGCAAAATGTTTCTATAGCTTCAGTATGTGAAACATGGCTCTCTGATATTGTTCCTGACTCGTTTGTTTCTTCGAATAATTATTCCATTATTAGAAATGATCGCAACATCAAAGGCGGAGGTGTTGCTATTTATCTCCATAAAAATGTCATGTTTGCAGAAATTCCCTGTTCTCGAATTCCCTTTCATGAAAAACTAGAAATATTAGCCATTGAAACTTCTATTCCTATTGCTATTCGCTTTGTTTCAATTTATCATGCTAATCACAGTTCAAGTAACTTGGAATTGCTCCAGTGTCTCTCTCAATTAATTTCTTCTTCTTCTCTGCCTTGTATCATATCCGGGGACTTTAACTGCCCGCATATCGACTGGTACACTCTTTCTCTCAAGACTGCATGCATTCAATGCCGAAACCTTTTGCACTTTGCAATCTCTCACGGCCTTTCTCAATGCGTTTCAAGTCCCACTCGCGGCTCTAATCTCTTAGATCTCATGTTTGTTAGTGACTCATCTCTTGTCTCTGATTGCGAAGTAAAAGCAGGCCTAGCTGATCATGCTGACGTCTATCTTTCTCTTTCCCTTTCTTATAATGTTGGAAGAGACAGAAAAATTCTAGCACGTGCATGGAAGAGAGGAGATTACGTAACTGCCAACATTTTTGGGGACTTCAATACGAAGCTTTCCCCCTTCTCCATCTTCCTTTTAGACATTCTAAAATCACAATTAACATTTATCAATTATTAACGACTCCATATAAACATCTACCTTTATACACATTACATTAACACAACTAGTTCCTAATTAACTCAACTAGAATCCTCTTAAAACAATTATTAAAACTACCTACCTTTCTAGCTACAATAATCCCTTCAATACACACTCTTCTTTAAAACAAAAAATATTTTTCTTACCATAAACACTTCTCTAATCTATTATACCTTTAAAATTCCCTCCATTCTTATACACATTTCAATCTCTTCATAAAACCACCTTATAACACGGCTTCATTACTTACACTGAACTCAAACAATTTTACCCACATACACATCAACCATTAGATGCCTTTTTGCATCAAAATTTATTCTTTCTCTTCATATTTACATTTTTCGTTATAATTCTACCCACTACTAATATCACCCTTCCAGTATTTGTTTCATATCTCACTTCCCTATTCCAATAATAGGCATTTTCCAACAATTATTAATTTACCATATCACATGAGATCGGATGACGTTATTTATTCACATAATACAATCACAGACGTGATACCACCCCCTCAGGAATTTGGCGCTTAACCTGAGGGTGAGAATTGGATCACGTCAAATGACAGAGTCCAAGAGGACAACAACCGCTTCTGTTAAATGCGGAGTAGCGCCCGGTGGCCACTGGTTGGGCAGCCAGCGCCATCGTACATTTTGCTCAAAAACCCCCCAAAGAACTTAAAAAATTCACAAAATACTAACACTCCTACTTACCACAGTAAGGTTGATGGTCAACACATCTTTAAGCCGGAAAATTTCTCAGAAATCATAGGATCGAAGTGTAACAATACCCGATGCACTATATGTACTTCAATAAACTTTAAAAATTATGTCACCAGCTGCACTACGAAAAAAGGTTATTGTACTAATAAACCCTCTAATCTAACCTGTACAACCAAAAATGTGATTTATCTTATAACTTGTAAAAGATGTCAATTACAATATGTAGGAGAAACAACTCAAACCCTCAAAAAACGAATTTCACAACATAAATACCACTTCACTAAGAACTATCTGAATACGTTTCTCTGTAAACAGTACAAAGAAATAAATCATTCACCTACTGACATAGAAGTCGACGTTTTAGATTATGCTGATAATAAAGCGGAACTAAGAAACAAAGAATCCTACTGGATTAGAATTCTACTTACTGCATTCCCATTCGGACTCAATGATCAGATACAAAATTATGGAATCATTTCAGAAAACCTTGAACCACTTGAAAAGATAAAACACCCATATCATAACTTTCCAGTAAACATCCCTAAACACCCTAAAAGTAGACATAAAAATCGTAAAAGAACGTGTCCAACATACCAAGCTAGAGATTTAGCAACTATCGTTCAAGACATAATAAATGCCAAAGACGGCAGAAATCTATACATGCAATATCAAAAACTTAAAAACAAAGAAAAAGACAAACTTATCGTTTACACTCTCTCAAAAGACTTTCAATCACTCCACAACTACCATAAAATCAGAATTTCTAGCACAATATGCGACTACTTCTGGAGAAAACAAGAACGAAAATTCAAACAGAATAATATCACTAAATTCAACATTAGATTAACTTATCATGGCAAATACTTGGACAACATACCACTCAACCGTATTTTTAATGAAGCCTCAAAAAATCTCAACGAACTTGATAACCAACCAACCAAACCATTCAAATTTCGAACAGTCTACTCTCTCACAAAACCCTTTAGCATTAACATATTTAATTATAACAAATTCCTTAAAAATCTAAATCAGAAAAAACGTAACCTGATACTCGACAATGACTGTACATGCCTTAAATACTCTGATATCATCGATGTAAATCTAGGACACGTTTGCTCAGGTAGTACAAACATAACTTCCAATCACCACTTACGTACAATTCTAAATAAAGGTACTAAATACAGAATCAATCAGAATATACCCATTGATACAATACTACAAGAAATAATAAATGCTTTTCTAGAAACCACTAATCGAATCACCAAGGCCTATATTCCAAACAACACTAGTCGTTCAATTATATTAAACAAATTCCATTCACACTGCATTCCCAAAATAAAATCCTATATGGAAAGATTCCACTATATTGATTATACAGACTACCAGGACATCTACAATAGCATAGCTGAGATTCAAAAACACTTCATTATAACACCTATAGACAAAGCGAACAATAATTACGCTTTCATATGTAAGAAAATCTACCTCAAATTCATGGACGCAGAAATGAATACAAATGAAAATGATATAAGAACATATGAACCCACTACACTCAATATCCTAGAGATCATCAACAACCACCTCCAACGAACCAAAGAATATAAAATCAACACATCAAACTACAGCACCTTCCAAATTCCACAAGTATATGGTATACCTAAAATGCATAAAACCCCAATCAAATTTCGCTTTATCACAGGCGCAGCTAATAGCAGCCTAAAGCCACTATCTAAAGAACTTCAATTAATCCTAAAACATTTATCAAAACATTTTAAAAATTACTGTAAACAAACATCAGAGAGAAATGGCACCAATCATCTCTTCTCTATACTCAACACAACTCCTGTCATACATAAAATTAAACTATTAGATAATAAACCTAGACAAATATATTGCGCAGATTTCACATCCCTTTTCACCAATCTCCCCCACGATGTTATCAAAAACTTCATGAGCAAAGTCATAAAACTTTGTTTTAATAACTGCGGCTCCCGTGCCATAACCTTAAAAGGTATTAGCACTTACTACACTAACGACACTTCTCAAAAAAGGACTTACCTTCCTTATGAAATCTATAAGATGCTAACTTATATACTAGATAACAGTTATGCACTATATAACAAAACTATATTTAAACAAAATAAAGGCATACCACAAGGAAACAATGCTTCACCACAAATCGCTGATCTCACACTAGCTATGATGGAATTCTCTTATATAAACAAAAATATTACCAATACTCATGTTCTTAAAAACTCTTTAAACTGTACTTTCAGATATATAGATGACCTATTTCACATATCGGATAGAGTCGATCAATTCTACTCCATCACTAAAGAGATTTATGACATTTCACTCACACTTGAACAAACAAATAATGAACCAACTTCCGCTGAATTTCTAGATCTTCATATCAAAATTGAACATGATGGAAATATTAAATTCAATCTATATAATAAAACTGATTTTTACAGCTTTAAAGTACTCAAATATCCACACTACTCCTCAAACATACCCACTAACATAGGACTCAATACTATATTCAGCGAGATATTGCGGTTCGCTGGGAACTGCTCCGAATTACACGACTTCATAAATAGAGCTCACATTCTAATAACTAGATATAGAGAAAACAAATATCCTAAACATATTATACTCTCACGCTTAATCAAAACTCTCTCACTAAATCCTAAAATATCTCTTAAATACAATACTAATAATAACATTCTAATACACAACATGATACACATATTATAATGTACTTTCACAGATTTCAATACCCTTTCTCTTTGTATATGTATTTCTCTCAAATGTTCATGTATCTGTGTATATGTGTTTTCTCCCACATGTTCATAAATTTGTATGTATTTTCACAAATTTCAATATCCTTTCTCTTTATATGTGTTTCTCTTACATGTTCATGTGTCTTTCCTTTCATCGGCCACTTTGGTGTCACTTCTTAGGTCACCTTCATTTTATATCTTCATGGATATTACACTCTGAAATCACATACCCTGTAATGACATGTTCTCACATATATTTATCAATATTTCTTCCTCTCTTACATTCTCTGTCATCTCACATCTTATTGTTGACATCCTCATATGTTGACATCCTTTTTTGTGTTCATTATCACACATTTCAATGAGTTCTCTTCATATCGTGTTCTCACACATGTCCATTCATCTTCCCTATCTTCGGTCATTTCGATCGATGCAACTTCCTATATCGCTCCCCTTTCATTGTCTACTATTGGATACTTTTCTCTAAATTCACATGTCTTCTTATCTCAATAACTAGACTCTTCTTCTCTCACACTTTGAAAATTTCCTTTCCACCTATTCCAATAATTGCACATTTTCTCACACACGTCAATATTTCTTCTTCTCCTTCACAGTTCACTTCATAGTCTATTATCCCATATCTTATTTTAACATTTCGCTCACTAACCTTATTATGTACTTCCTGTTCTCTAGTTTCCCTCTTCACTATCCCATTCATCTTTTAATTTTTCCTTATTTTACATATTTGTTACTCCATAGTTAGCTTATTATTCGTTTTTGTTTAATTCTCGTTAGTTTTTAGTTAGTCTTTAACATTCTAAGTTAGTTTTAACATTTTTATTTTTTAATTTTTGTTTTAATCTATATTTTCATTACCTTCATTTATTATATTGTCGCTCTCTGGGCACTCACTGATGAGCCCCACCCAGAGAGCACCAAAGTCTGTCTGAGCAGGGGCGAAACAGACTTTGGTACTTCCTCTTAGCAGGTATTTTCTTTTCTATTAGAATAGTGAAAACCATCCAAAACAATTTTTATTTTTATTATGATAGCTAACATAGATTGGGTCAAAGCACTCGGCTTAGGAGACAATGTAACTAACATGTATGATCGCTTCCTCAATGCTATTCACACAGTAATTGATTCATGCGTTCCGCTAGTCAACTTTTCAACAAAAACTCACTCTTCACAAGTTAAAAAATTAATGAAGAAAAAGCATATTTTATAGAAAGCTGGAGCATATATTTCAAACCTTTCGGATTACTCAAAAACATGCAAAAAACTTCGTCGTGCAATCAGGCGTGAGAGAGACAATTGTTTGAGAAATATAAAGACAAAAAATTGTTTGAGAAAGGTGCAAATGGAATTTTTAAACATATGCGCTCGGTCTATAACAAACAAATCATTATCCCTTCATTAACACGTCACGATAATTCCTTGGCTATTTCTTCATTAGAGAAAGCCGAAACTTTTTCCGACCAATTTTCTTCAATCTTTGTGAATGATAATAATTGCACTCCTCTCTTTGTGAATAGAACTAACAGTGTTTGTGAAAACATAGATTTCTCCCCATTTATCGTTGAAAAATTTCTCAAAAACATGGCTTCTAAAACTTCTCTATCCTTTGATAAAATTCCTTCCATCTTATTGAAAAAGTGCTGCACATCACTCGCATTTCCTCTCTCGCTAATATTCTCCGCCTCTTTCGAATCTGTACATTTACCCAATGCATGGAGACAAGCAATAGTCAAGCCAATATTCAAAAAAGGCACTAAAAACAATCCAGAAAACTACAGACCCATTTCAATAACAAGTAGTATTGGTAAATGCCTCGAGCGGATGATTAAGCATGAAATCACTAAATTTTTGAACGAAAATTCTCTGCTTTCGCCGTATCAATATGGTTTTCGTGAAAATAGAAGCACAGTCCTCCAACTCCTCTCTTTTCAGAATCTTTTGCACAAACTTCACTCACAAAACGTTTGCTGTGACGTACTTTATTTCGATTTTTCTAAAGCTTTCGATACAGTGAGCCATATAAAACTTCTGCAAAAACTATCGTCTTATGGTATAAGCGGCAAATTGCTCAATTGGCTCAATGCATGGCTTGTTGATAGAGTGCAAAGTGTACAAGTAGATGATGCACTTTCTTCTTCTGTTCCGGTTATCTCGGGAGTGCCCCAGGGTAGTGTTCTTGGTCCTCTTCTCTTTCTTATATTCATCAATGACATTGCTGACTCATTACCTGCTACACCTTTTCTTTTTGCAGATGACTTGAAACTCTTGGTAGTCGTTGATGATAATTCGTCCTATATTAAAATTTTCGATTGTTTAAGAATCATAGAAAACTGGCTTACTGCGTGGCAAATGACTGTTAACGTTTCTAAATGCGCTATATTACATTTCGGAAAATCGAATCCACGCACCTCCTATACTTTTTTAGGGCAGCCATTGCACACACCCGGGTTTATTAAAGATCTTGGAGTGATAATTTCAGAGAACCATTCTTTTTATAATCATATTACTGACATAGTTAATAAAGCAACTAAACGTGTAAACTTTATTTTTATAGCAATAAAATCGTGTAATCCCATAGTTTTGACACATGTTTACAAAGCTTACATACGTTCTATTTTAGAGTATGCTTCCCCTGTATATGATCCACACTTGTTATACGAAAAGCGTATGCTTGAAAATGTCCAATATCTGTTTTTAAGACGCCTTTTCTTCCGCTGTAATATACCGTGGACTTGTTATAGACTAGCTTGTGAAATGTTTGATTTGCATTCTTTACTGGATAGAAGACAAATAGCAACTTTTCGATTACTACATTCTATTTTGATCGGCTCATCCGATGTTTTGATCACTGATTTTTTCTCTATCAAAGAATCAAATACTCGTGGCCTCTCAAATAAGCTTTTTCCGATTGTTAAAGCTAGTGACAACATTACTGCTCATTCGTTTTCTAATCGTACGTATGCAATAGTCAACAATATGGATGATAGCATTCTTAGCATTTCTTCTGAATCATTCTCTAACCGTGTATTGTTGATAATTCCACGTCAGTATTTAAGATAAGATTTTGTTTACAACTTCAATTGGAATTTCATTTCATTTCATTCAATTATATTTTTATTTATATACGAAAGCAATGTGAGTGCAATGCCTTTTGCTGGATACTTTGTGATTGTTTGTAACATCTGTAATGATCACGAGATAAAGATGATGATGATGATGATGATGGTGAACAGCTTTATGAAGGAAATATAGATCACTTATGGCACGTCGGTGTTCTAAAGTTCGGAGGTTTAAAAACTGCAATCTCGACAGATAATCGGTTTTCGGAAGACGAGCTCTACATAGCAAATATCCTTCTCGAGAAACACCTTTGAACACGCTCTATATCATTTATTGAACCGATGGCAGTGGGAGACCAAACTTCTGAGCCATATTCGAGTAGTGGAAGGAGATGGGTTTTGAATGCATTTAGTAAAACAGCAGTTGAGGATGTTTTCAGGGATCGAAAAATTATGTTCATGCACTTGTACGCTTTGGCAACCAATAAATTGATGTGGTTAGTAAAAGAAAGCGAACAATGGAAGTAAACACCTAAGTCACGAGCTTCTAATTGATTTGGCAAAAGATCCTGGTTAATGAAATATGATATTTGAGGATTATTCTTACCACAATGCATTACTAGACATTTGTGAGTAGATATTGTGAGAAACCATTTGTGAGCGTAATTAGTGAGTGAATCGAGAGAACATTGGAGTAGGCTAGGGTCTTCAGAAAACAACTTTACGTCGTCTGCATACAGGAAGCAGTGCACGCCTTCTGGTAGAAGTTCAACAATGTCATGTATAAAAACAGTGAAAAACAAAGGTCCTAAACAGCTTCCTTGGGGTACTCCTACAGCTGTTTGCTTCTCGTTAGATAGAACATTGTTAATACTTACACGATAAGAGCGCTGGGTTAGAAATGAAGAGATGAGGGTTAATAACGAAGATTGGACACCGCAACAATCGAGTTTATAAAGAAGAAAGCGGTGGTCTATCACATCGAATGCCTTAGAAAAATCGACAAGGCAAATATCGAAAGGCAACTTCTTGGCCAGAAGGGAAAGGTATAAAGAGTGAGAGTGGACGAGAGAAGAAACTGTGGATCGCTTACAACGGAATCCAGCTTGGTTAGAATGTAAGATGTGATTGGACTCAAGATGTTTGAGCAAAATGTTATAAATGTGCTTCTCAAGAAGTTTCGATAAGGAGCTGACAAGCGTGATTGGACGGTAGTTGTTAACATCCGATTTACTACCTTTCTTGTGGATCGGCTTGACAATACCAGCTCTGATGAGTAAAATTTGCCAATTTTTATTTTTACATCAGAAAATTATTTTTACATCAAAAAACGCTTAGGAAAAAGTTGGCTTTAACCTACTTTAGCCGACCAAAAATTTTTTCTCAGAAAGAGATTTTATTCATGAAAACTTTGTTCCCCCCTCCCCCCCCCTAGGGCCCCTACCCCCCTGTTTGCTTAGGTAGGGCCCTCTTCCTCCTTTAGGGTCCCCCTCCCCCTAGGGCCCCCTACCCCCTTCGCTTAGGTAGGGCCCTCTTCCTCCCTTCTTCCCCCTTTAGGGCCCCCCTCCCTTCCCTGCTTAGGTAAACCCCCCTCCCCCCTTTCCTTTCCCTAAAATTTATAAAGATAAGAAGAGAGGAAAAAAGAAGGAGAAAGAGGACAATAAAGAAAATAGAAAGAGAAAAAATTAAAAAGAGAAAAAAAAAGAGAACAAATAAGAAAAAAGAATTTAATGGAGCCAGGCCGTGTTTTAGGGCAGTTGAGGCAGTCGAGGCAGAGTGGCCGCGCGCACTCTAAAATTTCACAAGTTTTGTTAAATGCCATAAGTCGACATGAATAATGTAATAACAGTTGACTGAATAAAGTTTATTTTTACCTTCAAGGTAATTGGGAGCTGAAATGAGCGGAGCTTATTGGATGGGCGATGAGCAACAGAGCAATCCTAACGCATACGGGTCAGTTCTTATTGGAACACTTTTTTTGTTTTCGAGTTGAACCTAATTCATATTTTCAAGTTTTGAAAAAGCCTGTTTTGTTATAAAAATACAATCTTCTTGAGATACCAGCAAAGTGTTCCGGATATGAACTGGGGAGAGTTCGACTATTCTTCTGTTAATGTACCAGCACAATCACCTGCTGCACAACCACAAGGTCAGATATGTATTCTCTTTGCGGGAAAACAAATTGTTTGAAAACCTTTGTTGGATCACCTTTAAAGGCTGGAACGTCGTTATACTAAAACTGTGGTTAAATTTTACTTTACCCCCCACGGGACAAAACGCACTGCGAAATTTATGTTATTTCTCAACCCGCTCGATGCTGCGCCTCTATTCTACTTTAGCCGTCCAATGAAAATTTAGCCGTCTAATCAAAACTTTAGCCGTGTAATCAAACTTTAGTCGTCCAATAAAACTTAAGCCGTCCATTCAAACTTTAGCCGTCCAATCAAACTTCTACAATTAGACTCTCTCTGATTTTTACATTAAAATTTTTTACATTGAAAAACGCTTAGGCTTAGGAAAAATTTTACGCTAACGAGGCCGTATGGCTTAGCTAACGAGGCCGTACGGCCTAGCTAACGATGCCGTACGGCTTAGCTAACGAGACCGCACGGCTTAGCTAACGAGGCCGAACGGCTTAGCTAACGAGGCTGTACGGCTTAGCTAACGAGCCCTTACGGCATAAGAAAATTTCTCATATTATTAATTTTTGTCAATTCAATTTTTGTCAGCTAAACTGTCATTGGACGGCTAAAGTAGATTAGAGCCGATGCTGCATCATCATATATTTTAAATATTATAAACTAATCATTTATTATAAATAAGAAATTAATATTATGGGTTGTATTATGAACTACTTTTTTTTTCAATCTGTGATTGGATTGTACTTTTTCCGAAAGCTGACTTTCCTATGAGATGATTGTTTAGGCCTAGGCAAAAATTATTAAATTGAAATAATTTTTAGAAAGTTAGGGTTAAAATACAATTCTGCGAGGGAAATAGGCACAATTTTACTTGGGGGGTGCTCTCTACTTGGGAGGCCGCACTTTACTTGGGGGCTGCACATTACATCGGGGGAAGGGGGGGGGGTGTTCGCGCATATTGTGGCTAGTTGTTCCATACGGCCTCGTTAGCGTAAAGTGTACCTGAGCCCAAGCGAAAAAAAATCAGTGAAAAGCAACATGGCTTTCCCAAGAATTGGTAAAATATGTCTTGATTTTTCAATAGGTCGATCGCGGAATTACAGGATGTGGTCAAAGTATGGAACGGTGTTTATTAACCAATTGTTTTTTAGAAAAAGCAAGCAAATCAAGTCTTTAGTATAGAACTATTCATGCACGTTTAATGACAATTATGAAAACTTATTCAATACAGCCTGCTCTTTCTCTTACAACATGTCTGAGACGATGCTCGAATGGCTGGACCGTGTCTCGCTTACTCAGTTCATCTTCTCTGATGAGAAATTATTCAAAGTAGACGAGGATTTCAACCCCCAACAAACGCGTTCTTGCTCACACTTCTATGGAGGCTGATGTTGTTGTAGATTGCCCGCCGTAGGTCTCCGGCTGGGTAGACGAGGTCTTCTTTGACATGGCTCAGAACAATAACCTTACTTACATCATTTATCTAATTACATTTATTTCTCTTTCTCTCTCGGGGTTTATTTATTTATTTTTTTTCCCTCGTTTTTTTTGAGAGAGAGAAAGGAATCACTGGTATAAGAACTTAACAACAGACGTCGGGCTATTCCACAAATCTATACTGCTTAAAAGTGTGTGGTCACAGCGACACGAGAATAAATGACTAGTTGTATGTGGCTCTTCTAAACATTTTGGGCAAAGAGGGGATTGGGCAGCTCCTATTCTGTGTAGCTAGCTGTTAAGGGAACTTGCATAGCCACTACGTAGTTGCGATAATGTAATTTGTTTTTTTCCCTGGGAAGTTGATTCGTTGATTTATGGATTCTGGGATGTTTCTTACCTAGAACTGGGTTAGGGGAACAGGAGCTAATGAAATTTCTAACAGTCTCAGTATGTATTCTTTTCAGTGCGGCTTTCTGATCACTGTCTACTAACATCATTTCTAAGTCCTTGGCATGTTTACGAATAGTTCTAGGTGGTTTGGGTTCCATGCATCGACGATGGGAGGGGTGGTTTGGGAGGAGTCTTGCTCTTGCAACGAATTGCTTGGTAAGCATCGTGTTGTGCTCCTTTATGGGTAACATTTCGCTTTCTAGAGCTAAGTGCTCTGTGCCGGCCATTGCTAGGTTTCCTGTTGCTATCCGTATTGCTTTATTTTGGTTTGCCTGTAGTTTTTTTCCAGTTCGTCTCGGCCAATTGAGGGGAGTAAATTGGTGCGGCGTAGTTGAGAACGGATCTGGTCATTGTTTTGTAGGTTGCAAGAAGGGTGTTTTTCTGTTGGCCTCATGTTCTTCCTCCGAGGGCACGTAGTATATTCAATCTTTTGGCCGTTCTCTGTTTAAGGTATTCTGCGTGTTGTCGAAAGGTGCCGAGTTGGTCTAAGACGACACCGAGTATTTTGGGTGTTTTAGTTGTCGGCAAAAGGGTTCCATGGATTTCTACCTTGAGTTCTTTTTTACATTCGCCTGTATGGGTTGTGAAAAGAGTGACCGTTGTCTTTTCCTTGGATATAATCATTTTTCGTTGTTCCAATTCTTCTACGAGTCTGGGTAGGAAGTGGTTGATCTGATCTTCACAGGTTTCAATACAGGGGCTTGAGGAGAGAATTGAGATGTCGTCGGCGTAGGCTGTCATCTGCGTGTTTCCTGTGGGTTGCGGGAGGTTGTTTATGTAGAGATTGAATAAGAGGGGACTGAGCACTGCTCCTTGTGGGACACCAGATCTGCATGTGAGACGTCGACTGCTTTTTCCTTGGAAATCTACCTTGATTGTACGGCCTCTTAGGTAGCTGGACATCCATCGGACGATGGCTCTTGGCATATTCGTTTCAGTGAGTTTCTTGCAGAGAAGGGATATGTTCACTAAGTCATATGCTGCAGTGAGGTCAAGGGCGACCATGAGAGTGCGGTCCGGGGTGGTTTCCGATTGAAGCCGTTTGTTATTTTCCCGGTTATTTCCAGGAGTGCGGTAGTGGTCGAGTGCTCTTTGCGGAATCCATGTTGCCAGTCAGCGATTTGAAAGCCTCCCGCCAGGAATGGTAATAAGACCCGTTCGAATGTCTTGGCTATAGGTGATAATATTAATATTGGTCTATAGCCGTTCAGGTTGCTCGAGTCCTTTCCTGGTTTAGGTAACATTATCACTCTTGCATCTTTCCATCTGGACGGGATAATACCGGTTTGCAGCGTGTCATTGAAGAGGATGCAGAAGCACTTACTGAAGTTTTCACCGGCCATTTTGAGTAGTAGAGGGCAGATGCCTTCACTGTCTGGGCATTTGGAACCTTTGGTTTTCTTGATGGCTTCTTCGATCTGTGCCAGGGAAATTTGGGGAGCGTCTGTCCGTTTGAGGCCTTTTATTAGTCGCGTTGTGCTTCTTGCGGATTTGTCGACCTCTTTAGGGGCTTGTTTGGCTAATTTTCTAGCAAAAGCGTTTGAGGCTGATGTTGGGCATAGACTTTTCCCTTCGTGGATGATGGTCAAGTGCGTCGGTTTTATTGATTTGCCGTCGATAGCCTTTATCGTTTTCCAGAGTTTGTTGCCCGGTTCGTTGTGGTTTATTTCAGATATGTACTTTTCCCAAGCCTTCCTCTTTTCGAGGTTGATGCGGAAGGAGATTTCGGCCATTATTGAGGGGAGTGAGGGGTCCGTAGGATTGTCCCTTCTCATTTGGTCCCGTTCTGAAATCAGTTTCTTCACATCTTCGCTCAAGTGAGGCGTGTATTTTGGCACCTTTCCACGGGGAATGTTGTTTTTCGCCGCTTTGGTCAAGGTGGCGGTCAGGAATTTGTGCATCTGAATTGAGTTGCCGGTGAATGGGAAATCCATGAGAATCTTGTTGAAGCCCTTCCAGTTCGCTTTGTTATAGTTTTGTAAAACAACGTGCGTTTGAGATGTTGGATGGCTGTGTTTCGACGTCAATCAGGCATGGGAGGTGGTCAGAGTTCATTTTGTTGATTGTTGACCAGTTGTAGTCGATGGCTCTGTCGTTCGAGGCGAAAGTGATGTCTGGTGATGCTTTTTGTCTTGCGGGCACCTTTGAGTTGTTGAGACATACAAGATCGCTGTCGTGAATGAAGTCACATAGTTCATCTCCTCTGCTGTCCTCCGTACCTTCACTCCAAACTTTATTGTGTGCGTTGAAGTCTCGCCGACAATGAGAGGTTTCTTCTGTGTTAGGAGTCGGCTGAAGTTCGGCGCGTATGAGTTGGGGCAGGACGATAGAGGTGGGATGTATATGTTGCAGATTCTTATGGTTCCTTGGTCAGTTGGCACGTCCACGCTGAGTGTTTCGGCTGTCTGGTCCGTCGCTGGGGAAGTCACGTTAGCATAGCGTAAATTCTCTTTGACTAGTATCGCAAGGCCACCTCCGGAGTTGGAGCGGTTCTTTTCTTATGATCTTGTATCCTACGATATTGGGAGATGGAATACTAGCATCCATTTTGGTTTCTTGGATGAGTGCTACGTGAACATTCAATTCATGTAAAAGGTCCTCTAGCTCGGTTAATCGGCTCTAAGTCCATTAGCGTTCCATTGGATATCCTCATGTTAGCTACCGTCTGGGAGGCAGTCTGCTGGATCGGGGCTCTCTCACAAATTCTACATCTCCATTGGGGGTTCCAATCATTAAGATTGTTAAGGTTGGAACAGCGGAAATGTACCCATTTCTTACATTTGCTACAATTAACACAATTCGAAGGCGCGTTAAGAGAGCATACAGAACAAAGCCATCTTGGGCCTGGGTTAGTCTCGATACCAGCGATTTGGAGGAGTATTCGGATCAGAGACGCTGGGTCTTTCTGATCCGTGTTAGAAAAAATGAGGTTTCGGGGGAAGCCGTCCTCGTTGTCCCTTGCGGGAGATTCCATTGGGAGGTTTTGTTTTGGAGGTCCATTGAATCCGACGCCATGTAGCGTCGTCCACAGTCGCACCGCGTGTAGGGTGACCTCCGTCGCGACCTGGAGGCTGATAAAAAAGGTAGATGCATCGGAAGAACTCAACACCCTGTTCAGTTTATGGTGTGGGTTTATGGTGAGCAATTTGCTCCTCAGGCAAGAGTTTCTTGTTCTTCGTGGAAGAAAACGTCAAAATGAACCCGGAAAAAATCTTGAAAAATGTTTTGAAGCCCTGGGCAGATACTCATTTCAAAGAAGAGGAGTATGTCTTCCAGAAAGACGGAGCTCCTTCTCACACTGCCAAGTTCACTCAAGGTTGGTGCGCAGCAAACCTTCTGGCCTCTTTGACAAGTCCGACTGGCCCGCTTCCTCTCCCGGCCTGAATCCGCTGGATTAATATGTTTAGGGATATTTACAGTCCAAGGTCTGCGCTACAACTTCTGAAATTTTGAATGTTCTCAAGGCCCGCCTGACCACAGAATGGAACAATCTTCCTGATGAATACCTGCGAGACACGGTCCAGCAATTCGAGCATCGTCTCAGACATGTTTTAAGAGAAAGAGGAGGCTGAATCGAATAATTTTCATAATTGTTACTAAAACTGCATGCAATGTATACTAAACATACTAAACACTTGATTTGCTTGCTTTTTCTAAAAACAAATGGTTAATAACCACCTTTCCATACTTTGGGCGCACCCTGTAGGTTAAAAGTTTCACTTATAGCTTTACGAAACCGGTTGAGGCTGAGTTATGGCTAATGAAACCTTCTTTTTATCTAGTTTCCTCTAAATTTTTGCTGTGAAAACTTTGATACATTTATTTCGAGTGAGGGAGGGGGTCTTTAGGTCGGTCGCCCTAGAAGAGTTTTTTTTCCAGTTGAAAGTTTACCTATTTTCCCAAGTAAAGTGTGGCCCCCCAAGTAAAGTGTGGCCCCCCAAGTAAAGTGTGGCCCCCCAAGTAAAGTGTGGCCCCCCAAGTAACAGAGGCCCCCCGAGTAACAGAGGCCCTCCAAGTAAAGTGTGGCCCCCCAAGTAAAGTGTGGCCCCCCAAGTAAAGTGTGGCCCCCCAAGTAACAGAGGCCCCCCGAGTAACAGAGGCCCTCCAAGTAAAGTGTGGCCTCCCAAGTAACAGAGGCCGGAAATTTTTGTAAACTTTGAGGGAATTGGTGTTAAAATACAAGTCTGTGGGGCTTTTGTAGTACAAACTTTTTTCTTCACAAATCCTGCTCGCTAGAGGGCTAATGTTTACATAGATTGCAGGGCTTGGACTTTAGTCACCCATTTTCTGTCGTGGGGGAGGCTATTGTAAAAACTCGACATACATAGTACTTGTTATCCTCACTTCTCACATTTATATACTTAATTTTCGATTCCAACAAAACAATTTTCCATGGAGTGGAAGGCTATTGTATCACTTGAGGACTGGAAGTGCTGGGGGGGGGGGGCTCAAGTAAGGACTGGAAGTGCTAAGGGGGGCTCAAGTATGGACTGGAAGTGCTGGGGGGGGCTCAAGTAAGGACTGGAAGTGCTGGGGGGGGCTCAAGTAAGGACTGGAAGTGCTGGGGGGGGGGCTCAAATAAGGACTGGAAGTGCTGGGGGGCTCAAGTAAATACTGGAAGTGCTGGGGGGGGGGCTCAAGTAAAATTTAACCAGAACTGTTCACTGAATGATCTCTCAAAAAAAAGCGCAAGAACTTGAGAAAAAGCTTAGAAAAAAGAAATGAGTTGCTTGGATGGATTCCATTGACAGAATAAAAACTTTCAATAACTAAAAACCCTTTAACTCATAGTATATTCAAACGACCAGCCAAGCACATGATAAGAAATACCCACCCCCTCCCACCACATGATAAGAAATACCCACCCCCTCCCACCACATGATAAGAAATACCCACCCCCTCCCACCTGAAGAAAAATTGCTGAATTTAACCAGAAGCCGAAGGAAATAATGAAGTCCTGAAAAAAAAATTCTTTCGCAACCTTTGATATTCGAAAGGACAATTCGGTAGGCTAACATTGAATTCTGCAACTGACCAATCATCTAGCCTGAAAGTTGCATTACAATTCAAACGCTTTTCCTCGCTTTGAGGAGAAGGAGGCTGGTACATCTTGAAATGAGGTGATAAGGCGTGAAATTCATTCATGCAATTAGTTTTCGAAACTTGAGTTCATTAAAAGAAGACCATAATTTAATCTTCTCAGATTATTACAATCAGTACAATTCGTACGTATCACCAACGCCTGCAACAGGTTACCAAGCCCAGGGGAACATGTTCATACCTACAGTGCCTGGTTTGTCTTTCCATAATAATAAATTATAGGGATCAAGAAAACCTCATAATCACCTGTAATTTGACGGAAAAACGCGAGGATCTTTTGATAAGTTCTCGGAAGAACTTCGAAAAAAATTCCAAGATTAAAAAGTGGGCGAACATTTATTTGAAGAAACGATAAATTTTCATTTGTTTGAAGCTTTTTTATGTTTTTTGAATTATCGGTTTTGTATATAGCAATTAATTCAACAAAAAAGGTTTACTTAGTGGATATGTATAATTTTTCGTTAAGTTAATAGCCGTATAAATTGTATAAAAAGGATTTTCGCATAGGTGAACTACGCTTTTAGAAAAAAATTAAAGACCGCTTTTCAAAATATTCATAATTTTGAGAAGCGAGCGAATCTGTCTTCAAATCAAATCTTTATTCTGGTTGTACACGTTGCATATTAATAGGCATGCCAACGGATAACTGACACAGAGTGTTTTCGGTATTTAAAAATAATGAAACAACTTTCACAAAGAAAATTTTGAAAATCTTCACAAGTAAAAACAAATTATAAACGCAGTCTAGAGGAGGTTACGATGCGTTCGACGGGCAAAGTCTTGTCCTCGTTATTAGTTTAAACTCTCTTTTATACGTCCTATAGCTTTCTTCCGTTTTTATAGATCGACCCACTGCTCAGAGTTGAAAATTTTTTCTTGGGTCAAAAAAAAACAACATGTGAATATGATGAGCAATTAGGGAATAGTGCATGCAAAGAAATGCATGGGCTAATCCGTTTACTTTCCGAAAGAATGGCCGATCGATCAGGACTTTGTTTTCTCATTCAATTTTTTCAATCGCTTTATTTGAAGATTATTGAAGACGGAACGCCATTGTTCCGAACCAATCTCACTTGTTTCTAGCAGCTCTCAAGAACTCAGCTCTCAAGGACTCAGCTCCAACCCAGCTCTAAAAGACAGCGCTTGTAGATGCTACGGAATGAAAGCATATTATATAATTTTCTCTGATATTATATTGCTTTTATCATATATCATTGTTGTCTCTCTTCTACAAATGTTCTCTCTGCCTGAATATTTCAAACTGCCCACTTTGTTGGCGAGTGGTGCCTGCGGAGCAGAAAAACAACGTGAACAGTAGTGCTATAAGTTCCGTGTATAAGGGTTCGATCAGGTCGCAAGCAAATTTCAGCAACTGCCACAGCAAATGCGTGCGAGTACGAGAACGAGCCACCGCTTCTAGAGGAATTGGGCATCAACTTCTCGCATATCAAGTATTCTTCATGATATCTTACTTACGGTGAACTTCAAAACAGCCCTCTTCCCTTCTTCCCATCTCCCCATCGCTCCTAAAAGTATGGAGACAATTCGCTCACTTCCCCCCTTCTTCCCATCCCCCCTAAGAGTATGGAGACAATTCGCTCACTTCCCCCCTTCTTCCCATCTCCCCATCCCCCCTAAGAGTATGCAGACAATTCGCTCACTTCCCCCTTCTTCCCATCTCCCCATCCCCCCTAAGAGTATGGAGACAATTCGCTCACTTCCCCCCTTCTTCCCATCTCCCCATCCCCCCTAAGAGTATGGAGACAATTCGCTCACTTCCCCCCTTCTTCCCATCTCCCCATCCCCCCTAAGAGTATGGAGACAATTCGCTCACTTCTTTCTAAATTTCGTTACTCTGTGATTTAGTTGTTCTCAAGCCGCGCTTGTTTTTTTTATTCCCTTCTGTAAAAAAGCATACTTTTCATGGAAGAAAAGACGGTCTAAAAATGTTGATATAGGAGGGTGAAAAGTCAATAGCTTCGATTTTAGAAATGAAAAAAAAACCCACCATAGTCGTCAGAGGGTTCTTGAAAAAACGCCCGGCATTAATTTCTCGAGCTAATAACCTTCTTCACCTTCATATCCGAGCATATGTTTAAAAAATTCTTGATTTTTCAATAGATTGATTGCTAGAGTAGGTTAGAAGTTTCACTTTTAACTTGACCAAATTGGTTTAGGCTGATTTATGGCTGAAGAAACGTTATATTTATTTGATGGATTGGAGGTTTTTTCTTTTACTTTTAGCTGTGAAAACTCTGATACATTCATTTCGAGCGAGGGAAAGGGTTTGTAGGTCGGTTGCCCTAGAAAATTTTTTCACCAGTTAACAGCTCACATATGTAGCCGAGTTTTCATCTTGTTTTACGAAAGCCTTCTCGCGCGTGTTTCTACTCCTTTTGGAGAGGCGAAAAAGTTGATTAAGTTAATATGTTTTCGTGTTGAGAGAGAAAACGTTGGTTGTGCTGAATCCAGTTGGCGGTACATCTGTGGACGTTATAGCAGATCAGGACCTCGCAGGCCCTCTGGTTTTCTGCCTCCTTTTCGGTTGGTCTTACATTATGTTGCTTATCCGATGTTTCCTTAAGCGCGTCGCATTTGTCGGAAACTTATTAGAGGTAAAGAAGGAGTTCCATAACGCATTTTGAAAGGCCCAGAGATCCGCAGAAAATTAGAATATTCTTAAAACAAGACCTGCAATTCGCAGTAAAAATTGAATCTGTTGCTGCAGAAGTTCCACCTATTAATTGAAAGTATTTCTTTTTTTCTAGTGCCTCTTTTCCCTCGGTGGGAGAGCGGGCACTAGAACTGTGAGAAGGTTATTGGTCAGAGGTGCGCGGAAGGAAAAATGCGAAAGAGGGAAAAGAAAAAATGGACAAAGATTTAGAGTTCAGGAGTAAGGGGTTAAAATTTGTTGCGTTTTCTACCCCTAGCCATAAAAGTAGAAAATAACAAATTCTTAAGGTGATTGTTCTTGATGTACTCAAGCTTGCTTACTTGATTCAGAGTAGAGACATCCGTATTCGTGATATTAGTAGTAATATGGCTGTAATCTGCTGGGATCACCTTGATATCAGTAGTAATATGGCTGCAATCTGCTGGGATCACCTTGATATCAGTAGTAATATGGCTGCAATCTGCTGGGATCACCTTGATATCAGTAGTAATATGGCTTCAATCTTCTGGGATCACCTTGATATCAGTAGTAATATGGCTGCAATCTGCTGGGATCACCTTGATTTCAGTAGTAATATGGCTTCAATCTGCTGGGATCACCTTGATATCAGTAGTAATATGGCTGAAATCTGCTGGGATCACCTTGATATCAGTAGTAATATGGCTGCAATCTGCTGGGATCACCTTGATATCAGTAGTAATATGGCTGCAATCTGCTGGGATCACCTTGATATCAGTAGTAATATGGCTGCAATCTGCTGGGATCACCTTGATATCAGTAGTAATATGGCTGAAATCTGCTGGGATCACCTTGATATCAGTAGTAATATGGCTGCAATCTGCTGGGATCACCTTGATATCAGTAGTAATATGGCTGCAATCTGCTGGGATCACCTTGAAATCAGTAGTAATATGGCTGCAATCTGCTGGGATCACCTTGATATCATTAGTAATATAGCTGCAATCTGCTGGGATCACCTTGATATCAGTAGTAATATAGCTGCAATCTGCTGGGATCACCTTGATATCAGTAGTAATATGGCTGCAATCTGCTGGGATCACCTTGATATCATTAGTAATATGGCTGCAATCTGCTGGGATCACCTTGATATCAGTAGTAATATGGCTGCAATCTGCTGGGATCACCTTGATATCAGTAGTAATATGGCTGCAATCTACTGGGATCACCTTGATATCAGTAGTAATATGGCTGCAATCTGCTGGAATCACCTTGATATCAGTAGTAATATCGCTGCAATCTGCTGGGATCACCTTGATATCAGTAGTAATATGGCTGCAATCTGCTGGGATCACCTTGATATCAGTAGTAATATGGCTTCAATCTGCTGGGATCACCTTGATATCAGTAGTAATATGGCTGAAATCTGCTGGGATCACCTTGATATCAGTAGTAATATGGCTGCAATCTGCTGGGATCACCTTGATATCAGTAGTAATATGGCTGCAATCTGCTGGGATCACCTTGATATCAGTAGTAATATGGCTGCAATCTGCTGGGATCATTTTGATATCAGTAGTAATATGGCTGCAATCTGCTGGGATCACCTTGATGTCATTAGTAATATGGCTGCAATCTGCTGGGATCACCTTGATATCAGTAGTAATATGGCTGCAATCTGCTGGGATCACCTTGATATCAGTAGTAATATGGCTGCAATCTGCTGGGATCACCTTGATATCAGTAATAATATGGCTGCAATCTGCTGGGATCACCTTGATATCAGTAGTAATATGGCTGCAATCTGCTGGGATCACCTTGATATCAGTAGTAATATGGCTGCAATCTGCTGGGATCACCTTGATATCAGTAGTAATATGGCTGCAATCTGCTGGGATCACCTTGATATCATTAGTAAAATGGCTGCAATCTGCTGGGATCACCTTGATATCAGTAGTAATATGGCTGCAATCTGCTGGGATCACCTTGATATCAGTAGTAATATGGCTGCAATCTGCTGGGATCACCTTGATATCAGTAGTAATATGGCTGCAATCTGCTGGGATCACCTTGATATCAGTAGTAATATGGCTGCAATCTGCTGGGATCACCTTGATATCAGTAGTAAGATGGCTGCAATCTGCTGGGATCACCTTGATATCAGTAGTAATATGGCTGCAATCTGCTGGGATCACCTTGATATCAGTAATAATATGGCTGCAATCTGCTGGGATCACCTTGATATCAGTAGTAATATGGCTGCAATCTGCTGGGATCACCTTGATATCATTAGTAATATGGCTGCAGTCTGCTGGGATCACCTTGATATCAGTAGTAATATGGCTGCAATCTGCTGGGATCACCTTGATATCAGTAGTAATATGGCTGCAATCTGCTGGGATCACCTTGATATCAGTAGTAATATGGCTGCAATCTGCTGGGATCACCTTGATATCAGTAGTAATATGGCTGCAATCTGCTGGGATCTCGAAACACACTGGCAACAGTGGCCATTCGTGACTCTACAGCCTTAAGAGCCTGTCACGGATGGAGCCGGATTATCCAGTCCAGAATCGAGCGCGACCTCAGGTGGCGGATAGAGGGACGCCTCCCTACGAAGAATTCGTGCTGGGAGGTAGCGGGAGAAATCCCGCCGCCAACCAAAACTGGGTAGTATAGCTCGTCAAAGGAGGGCGATGCCGGACCGGCCTGGGCATGCCTTCGGACAAAACATCAGCCGATACTCCGCTATACTTTTCAATGGCGAGTCGAGGCGCCAGTAAAATAACCTCTTGCCCTTCTCCGGTTAACGAATGGGTCTCGCCAAAAGGATCGCCGACTGCGGTGCGAGTGTAGACGGAGAAAATCTCTCCGGAAAAAGGATCCTCACCACCAACCTATCCCAAAAGGACTCCCCTCGAAGGACCTATGGGCAAGACAACAACAACAACATCTGCTGGGATCACCTTGATATCAGTAGTAATATGGCTGCAATCTGCTGGGATCACCTTCAAGCATTCATGAAAAAAGAAGCGGAAATTTGTTTTTGATGTAATGAATTGAAGGAGCCGCTTTGCTTCTCCATGGTAAACTGCAGTTTGGCTACGTGTACGGTATAGGAGGACTTGGATGTGTTGGCATGTTAGTTTTTTAGCTCTTGATGGTTTCCCTCATAGAAAGTATTGCTGAAATAATTTTAATGAAGCTTTCAGCCTAGTCGATAGAGTAATCTATTCATAGAAAGTATTCATCTTCTGGAACTTGAATCTCATTTAAATTTTTTTTAAAAAAATCTTTGATTAGTCAAGAATCATCGCATCAGAATACATGGAAATATTACAACTGTTGAAGTATATGAGATACCAAAAAGTTCGTCGAGTTTTGTCCGTATGAAGTGTAAGACATTATTTAAGCATGACACCACGTCTCGTTGTTATACAGCGGTTGGAGACAGAGATATTATGTTTCGTTCCAAATGGGTATATGTACGTAACCGCCACTCAAACCCGAAAAAAATTGAACTCGAGATAGAAAGAACTAAAACCGTATCCCAGAAAAAAAACAAGAAACTCTCACAGAACGGAGAGTTTAGAAAAGCACCAGAAGAAGTTCAAATGGGTCACATTTATGTCAGTGTTAAAAAAAGGACGAAACCTTGGAGAAAGGAACCATAATGTGTTGAATTGGACAAAAAAAACGATAATGTGTTGAAGCAGTGCCCAGTTTGTGGCAAATCGACAGAGTACGCGACCGTCCACTGTTCCTCCTGCCAAAAGTGGATCTGCGACCAAACGAGCTGACTTCAACGGCCGCCATCTAAGTGCTCTCGCGGAATTGTCATGGACTACAACCAGCACACCTTCTGCTGCCCGCTCTATCTGCGCCTACCCAGAAGAAGCCCTAGACAGCAGCTGCAGCCACGCCCTCGACAGCCGTCAACATTCTCCAGTTGACTATAAACGGACTTGCTAATAAGGCAGCGGAACTGGAGTCCTTCCTACACAAAACAGATATCAAGGTCTCTCTACTGCAAAAAAACCAAGCTTGATGACAACAGTATGGTGCCTCCTATCAAGAACTCTTGTCCGTGAAGATCGAAATCGCTTCCGTGGCGTCTTAGCAGCACTCATACACGAGAGTGTCCTGTTCGAAAAAAACCGCCTCTCCTCCTATCCCGGCCAGCGACTGATGTCTTTACGCTTACCGACACAGGAAGGCCACCTGGTGCTACACAACGTCTACAGGGT
The DNA here is from genome assembly GCA_964056735.1 of Allodiplogaster pararmata. NCBI lineage: Eukaryota > Metazoa > Nematoda > Chromadorea > Rhabditida > Diplogasteridae > Allodiplogaster > Allodiplogaster pararmata. The sequence continues at coordinate 44,173,430 of OZ057406.1, forward strand.
GCGGGAAAAGTCCAGGTGGACGATTTTGTCACTTTGTATCTTTTTTCTTTGGTGTAGCGGTCGTGTGATTTTTCATTTGTATCCTATTCATAGATTTTAACAAACCCTGAAAAAATCACAATGGTAACTCTTTTCGTTTTCCGGTAATGCTCTTTGATATGGACCGAGGCTACATTCTGCGCTTGAGCCAGTCCGGGATCACTAAAAAGAACATCGCCAGAACCAATGGATTCTCCTGTACAGAACCATTGAAAACACAATACGTCGCTTTCGTGAGAATGATACGTTCATCCGAGACAATATTCGATATAACCCCAAGCGGAGTCTCAGAAAAATCTCATTCTTCTTCTTCTCACTCTCCCAAGGTGGTCGTCTCTTGTGTTGTAACGTCCTGCCCCGATATAGTAATCAGACTGGCGTCCTGCAGTTCATCAGGATAACCCATACTCGTCTCATACTCGTTTCTCACCCACTCTACTGATCAAATCTCGTCGGACTGTTTTTGTGTTTTTTTTTTTAAGTTTTGAACTTGAACAACAGCTTTCTGTGACACTCCCCATGTCAGTAGATGAGTCTTGACAACTCATCCTTTGGTGGATAAAGTAATTTGACTTTAAAACAAATTCGCAAAGTAGCTCAATTTTTCGGATAGATTTTTTTAAAAGTATCGTCAAATTTCGCATGGGACTTCGCCCCATCAAGCTGCAGAAGACTCACGCATTGACGGGCCAGATGAAGGTGACCCGTCTTCGGAGATGTCGTGAACTGTCAAAGCGGTTCAAGCAGGTGGACTGTTTGGATATTCTCTTCACCGATGAGGAGTTATTCAATATCCTTCAACCACCAGAACGATAAGATTTGGTCGAAATCGCTCAACGAGGCCAATAAGAGTGGTCACTAAGTCTCGAGAAAGGCCATCTCGCTTCTGTCATGTTCTGGGCCCGGATTTGCCTGACTGGTAGGACTCCACTCGTTTTTGTCGAGCAGAAAGTCAAAGTGAATGCCAATAACTACCTGAACGACTTTCTCATAAAGGAAGTACTTCCCTAGGTCCAGGCTTACTTCGTGGGACGCAACTGGACGTTTCAGCAGGACTCTGCGCCCGCCCACAACTCTAAAGTGATGAAAGACTGATGCAAGACCAAATTCCCCTCGATGATCACCTCCGCCGAATAGCCTCCGTACTCGCCTGATTTGAATCCCTTGGAATTCTCTGTGAGGTTGGTCCTTGAGAGCCAGGCCTGTGCTTCTTCCCACAAGAATTTGGAGAGTCTGAAGAGCTCTCTACAGAAAACGTGGGATGATCTTGACGTCGCTTACCTGTCCACCACGGTGGGTGCCTTCCACAAGCGACTCCGCGCCAGTTTCAAGGAGAAGGGAGGGCTGTTCGAAATTTGAATGTGCAGTTATGTCTCAAACAATTCGAATAAACTTTTATAAAAAATTTGTTTGATTTGCTCAATCTGTTAAGTTTTTATCGGAAAAATACTGTCCACCTCAACTTTTCCTGCACCCTGTACATCCGCCAACAGCCTTATGCGAAATTGGCTTTTATGCCATCGATCTGCAACCTACTCTCATGTTGTAGTTGTTGCCGGTTGTAGCCGTCATCGAAGAGCGAGGCTCACGTGATTCGTTTCTTTTCGCTTCGTCTTTCGTTGTGTATAAATCGTCAATTTTAGATATACGTCTTCATGAAGTTTGCCACTTCTCGTGGTTTCTCCCATATGTCGGTATGTGAGAGTCTCGTGGGGTCGCCAATGCAGTCGGAACAGGTGTGTGACGTCATGAGGTGTGGATGAGCAGGTTAGGCAGACGTCTGGGATGGACTTGTCGATACGGTGTAGATACGAGTTTGTGAATCTGCTGAATCCGGATCGAAGCTGAGAGAGCGTACATCTTGTGCTGCGGGGAAGGTCATTTTCTTCCACGTTCATGTCGGGTGGGGGTCTACCTCCGAGAATGACGGCGCCTTTAATTGATTGGAGTTCGCTGGAGACCATCATTGTGTGTATGGCGTTTGCGACGAGTTTCCCGTTGAGAGGGTCTGTTGCTGATGAGGCTGCGGACTCGACCGTGTGCTTGCAGCTCATGACGATGTAGTTTTTCATGGTGCGCGGAGCATGACTTTCCAAGAGGCCGTGATGGTTGTGAACTGGATCCATAGTCCTGGCGAGGTATTGAGCGGAGAGCATGTGAAGGTGTGACTTTGTGCGCATGACCTTGGACTCTCTGTGTAAGTGATCGGTGTCTGCCATCTGAACTAACGCGGTTTCCCCTGCTTTGGAACTACCTAACCAAACCACGATGTACTTGAGTCTATTTTCATATGATTTTGTGATTTGAAGTTTAGCATCTTCGGAAAGATAGCGTGTTTCACTATCCCATCGTATTTCTAACTCGCCGAAATCACTTATGAAATGTTTTTCGTCTAAATCTTTAGAACAGATCCTCAGACTGTTGATGTGGAAGATGATACTGTCGAGCATCAAATTTATGTTGTATATGTTATGGCTAGAATTAATCAGGCGCTTTAAATGGATAAGATCTCTTTCTTTTGGCTTTCAGATGGAACATCCAGCTGTTTCCCCTGATTGTAACCCAATAGAAATTATCTGGGGGTTGTTAGCTAGACGTGTATATGATGGAGGAAAGCAGTACTCCACAATCGCTGAGCTTAAAAGTTCCATTGAGCAAGAATGGTCTTCTTTGCCTGTTTCTTACCTTCAAAAGTTGTCAGATTCTATGGATAACAGAATTGTCCAGCTTATGATCAGAAAGGGTGCAGCTATCGAATACTAATTAGTTTTATTTTGTTTGTTTCTTAGGAGTTTTTCAAATGAGCTCAAAGTTATGCCACACCACATTTTCCGTTATTTTGAATAAATAAGGTTTTTTTGAGCGGAGTACGGCACTTTTGTGGTGAATATTATTCACTTGAGTGGTCGATTCTATGGCATTTTGTATTTTTTGTTGCGCCTTATAAAACATCGGAAAACTTGCAATTTGGTGGTGAGCTCAAAGTTATGCCACGCACTGTAGAATGGTTTAAATGATATGCGGTTTGTTTCATTAAGATCTCGGAAAATGTTCCATTTTGATTCAAATTTTCACGTTTATCGGTTGTTTCTACGAGTTGTGTTGGCTGCCCATCGCATGCGTACTACAATCATCGATCTTCATCTCCGTTTCTACGAGTTATGTTGGCTGCCCATCGCATGCGTACTACAATCATCGATCTTCATCTCCGTTTCTATGAGTTATGTTGGCTGCCCATCGCATGCGTACTACAATCATCGATCTTCAACTCCGTTTCTACGAGTTATGTTGGCTGCCCATCGCATGCGTACTACATACAATCATCGATCTTCATCTCCGTTTCTACGAGTTATGTTGGCTGCCCATCGCATGCGTACTACAATCATCGATCTTCATCTCCGAACAAGGTCCTTTTCAAACATCGTAAAAACGCTCAAAACTAACTACTCAGTCGTTTCGAGAACCATGGCTCGGTTTAAAGAGACATGAGGATTTTTTGGATCGTCATAGAAGTGGACGACCAAAGATGGCTACCACCACAGCCTTTGTAAAACGAGTGCGGAACAGGATCGCCCGTGATGCTGAGAGGAACATGAGGAAAATGGCGAAAGAGCTCAAGAGCTAAGAAAAATCCGTCAGAATTGTCCAACAAGCTGAGACTTTCATCTTACCGAGGAAAAAAATAGCTCTCCTAACTGAACAAAACAAACTTGCCAGAAAAGAAAAATGCAAAGCTCATTTGTCGCTTCTCGCAATTGACTCGCTTCCTTAGTTCATCTTCTCTGATGAGAAATTATTCAAAGTAAAAGAGGAGTTCAAGCCCCAAAACAAACGCGTTTCTGCTCACACTTCTCTGGAGGCTGATAAAAAAGGCAGATGCATCGAAATACCTCAACACCCTGCTCAGGTTATAGTGTGGGGAGCAATTTACTCCTCAGGTAAGAGTCCCTTATTCTTCGTTGAAGAAAACGTCAAAATGGATCGACATCTGTACACGGAAAAATATTGGAAAATGTATTGAATCCCTGGGCAGATGCTCATTTCAAAGAAGAGAAGTATGTCTTCCAGCAAGACGGAGCTTCTTCTCACACTGCCAAGTTCACTCAAGATGGGTGCGCAGAAAAGTCGCCGTGGACATGGAGGCGGTAGTATCATGTCTTGGGGTGCGTTTCACGCCGGCGGAACCCTCCCTCTGCAGTTTCCTTCCATGCGAATGAACTCGGATGAGTATCAGGAAGTACTCGCACACGATTTGGTACCGTTTTTCCGTAGCCCAGTTAACAATTCCATGATTTTAATGCATGATAATGCATCCATACACACAAGCACCTCTACAAAATCGTTCCTTTTGTCGAAAAATATACCCGTTTTAGAACATCCAGCTGTTTCCCCTGATTGTAACCCAATAGAAATTATCTGGGGGTTGTTAGCTAGACGTGTATATGATGGAGGAAAGCAGTACTCCACAATCGCTGAGCTTAAAAGTTCCATTGAGCAAGAATGGTCTTCTTTGCCTGTTTCTTACCTTCAAAAGTTGTCAGATTCTATGGATAACAGAATTGTCCAGCTTATGATCAGAAAGGGTGCAGCTATCGAATACTAATTAGTTTTATTTTGTTTGTTTCTTAGGAGTTTTTCAAATGAGCTCAAAGTTATGCCACACCACATTTTCCGTTATTTTGAATAAATAAGGTTTTTTTGAGCGGAGTACGGCACTTTTGTGGTGAATATTATTCACTTGAGTGGTCGATTCTATGGCATTTTGTATTTTTTGTTGCGCCTTATAAAACATCGGAAAACTTGCAATTTGGTGGTGAGCTCAAAGTTATGCCACGCACTGTATGAGAAATTTTCTTATGCGGTCTCGTTAGCCTAAGCCCTTCATTTTAAAAAAAAACGCTTAGGCTTAGGCAAAAGTTTACGCTAATGAGGCCGTACGGCTTAGGCTAACGAGACCGCATAAGAAAAGTTTTGATGTAAAAAAAGAAAGAAACTAACTTCTGATCAATTCAAAGCGACAGATCAATTCTAGCCATAACATATATGCACACCTTGAAAAGATGCATCCCGGGTTGATCATCAGTCTCGCTGTTTTTTTTATTCTTGTGATGAATAAAAATGGAGAAAAATCTTCTGTGCAAAAAGGAAGCTATAAGTACAAAAAACGGAACCACGAGACAACCAAGTTCAGTTCAATATGATTAAAAGAAAGAAAAAAGATCAAAATGGGTATGTTGGGTAGCACAGCAGTGCGCGTTAACTCAAAAAATTTCCCAACAAGATGCTCATCGTGTAGTGCAATTATTGTTAGAAACAAGCCTTTCCAATAGGAGTTCGAAGTTCGCAATCAACAGCATGATCTATGCTGCCCGGTAGTACAGTCCACGGCAGGGGTTACATAGTCATGTCAGACCTTCTGGCGGCGGGCCTTTGTTATTCCAAATCAAAAGGGGTACAAGGAAAACAATTCAGTTTTTGCGGGTGTCTGTACTTTTTTCTCACACACTAAAACAACCCTGGTCCACGGTGGAATAACTCGAAACCTCCTATGCTTCATTACATGACTGCGTTCCTTTATTAGCCACGTGAGGGCTCGTTTTTACCTTTCAATTGAACCGGTTCTATTTATGATAAATTTCCTGGAGGTTGTAGAGTGAAAGTAGACGAGTAGATCCTGCAAAAAATATAGTAGTTCAAAAAAACAAAAAAAAAGATTTTATGGGCTAGCTATTTCTATGCGAAGAGTTGTGTGTATTGAAGCTTAAAAACTTATGGTGATTAGTTGTTGTAATTAGAAGATGCTTGTCTCCTATTCAGGTATGTTCTGATGAATCTGATGGGCCCCGAGAGCTCTTCGATATCTTTCACGTGCACGACGAGTGTCTTGGGCTATTGTCTCCTGCCGATGTCAATTCTCTCTCTCCTCACGGCTGTTCTTTCTTTCAAGGTTGGCCGTTCATAACAAACGGTAGAAAATAGAATAGCTGGTTGAGAATGTGTGTCAAGTATTCAGCTGAACTTTTTACAGCTTATTATTGAGGTGCTCATTATATATATTCGGAAATCCCCGAGAAGTTTTTCAGCCCAAGCTTCAAAATTAATTTTTAAAATTATGATTTCCAGGATGAAAACAAAGAAAATTTAAGAGTTAACGCTTTATCTTCATTCTAGGGAGTTTAAGCTCATTGAATTTAACATGTGCATCTTTTGGTAAAGATGTTAGTGTTATGGGCTTTACATTCTGTTCATTTATTGCTAAAAACCGGCTTCATTCTTGACTAGTCTTCTTCTACAGAATTTTCTTCTTCTTAGAGTGCATGGAATGTATTGAAACATGTTATAAAATCATAGTTTTTTTAAATTATTAAAGACGCAGTGTGGCTGTGGCTAAGAGAAACATTATGATAAGAATCGCGCGACCAAAACTGCTTCTAATTTGATGGAGTTATGAAGGGAATGTAAGTGTCCCATGGAATGCGACAATTGTTACAGGGCGTCATAGGATACGGAATCTCTTTGCTGGCGGTCGCCTGGTGTTCCTTCTCCGCTTCCAAATTGTTCGTAACGGCGCTCTCTTTGGACTCACAGCGACTACTCGTCGCATATCCATGTGCTTTGTTGTACGCGGTCTTCGCGTTGCTCGCCATTTTCTGATGGCCGCGGGGTTAGTGGTGTGACTGGAGAAGCGCCCGTGGGCGGGGTTAGTGGTGCGACTGGAGAAGCGTCCGTGGGCGGGGTTAGTGGTGCGACTGGAGAAGCGCCCGTGGGCGGGGTTAGTGGTGCGACTGGAGAAGCGCCCGTGGGCGGGGTTAGTGGTGCGACTGGAGAAGCGCCCGTGGGCGGGGTTAGTGGTGCGACTGGAGAAGCGCCCGTGGGCGGGGTTAGTGGTGCGACTGGAGAAGCGCCCGTGGGCGGGGTTAGTGGTGCGACTGGAGAAGCGCCCGTGGGCGGGGTTAGTGGTGTGACTGGAGAAGCGCCCGTGGTATCCGTTTTTAGTTGTGTGACGTGTTTTCAAGCTTTTGCTTGATGACCTGAGGCTGCAATGAAAAAAACCAACATTTTAAATTTTTTTGTGATAAGTCTTACTCGCTAAAATATGAAAAAGGTTCCTTTTCAGTCATTCAAACAAAAGTCATCGATTCAGAATTTTATTTCATATGAGATTTTCATTGGCTTTTTTTGTTTACAAATAAATTTTTTTCTCATCAGGTTTATAGCAAGGCTGAGCTGTGCTTTCGAAACAGAGGAAGGCGGTGTTTCGATCGATGTAATTGGAAGACAAAACTATTATGAGTGAACTACGTCAGAAATGGAACGTTATCCTTAATCAAAAAAAGCAATGTGTTCAATATAACAAGAAAAATGATAGCATCTGTTAGGGTCGGTTGATGTGTTTATATAATTATTGATTTTAGATAGGACTTTTAATAGATTTTAGGTGCCTTGTTTTTTTAAGGGTTTATCTCGAGTCTCTTCAGAATAAATTCACGGTGAGTCCGCTTCTGTTAATTAGAAGGAGTTCCTATGTTAATTAAGAGTTCTGCTGATTTCGAAGTGTAATAATTATTGCGAAGTTCCCTTCCTTGCCAGTTCTTCCAGGCAGACTCGTAATTTATTGGCTGAATTCATAGTAGTCGCAAACAATTGTTATGTATGAATTAACTAATAGAACGACAGCGCAAAATTTAACTAAATTCTTTGAAAAGCGTTTTTATGGAGGAGTAAAACAGTTCCATCAAAGTTTTTTTTGAATAAAATGTGAATAAATACGTATTTTAATTAACATCATTTAAATGAAAACTACCGTCTGAAACAAATGTTCAACTACTCCGCTCCCTCCCTTCATTAATTCCGATTCGATAAGATACTGTTATAAGTTGGTTATAATGCAACATAAAGTTTGCTGTCTCACTCTCCGAGAGACTCTCCGAGAGATGGCCCTGTGAAAAGATGGTGAATATTGATAAATGTCAATAGGGTTTTTTGTTAAAAAAGATTTTTCTGCTCAAAAATCTTTAAAAAAAAACTTTACTTGTTTGGTATTCAAAAACGTTGAGTAGCTATGACGGTTTACTTGTACCGGATGTTTGTTTTTCTCATTTCAAATATACAGTTGAAAAGAGCGTTAACTAAATTTTTGTGGAACTTGTGAATGAATAGAGAATGGAGAGAAGAAAATGAACGGATCCCTGGTATCACCATTTTTAAAAAGAAACATTCATAGAGTCTCCAACACCCATTCATCAAATAGTAAATTTAAACGCTTCATTGTCGATAGTATGTTTAAAAAAAATTTTTTCCGGCTGTTACTAAAGCACGCTGCACGCTAAATCATTACTAATGCACGCTGTGTCCATTCAAAAATTATTAACTCCGCCCCATGCACGGCGTGCATTAGTAATGATTTAGCGTGCAAGCGAGCACGGTGTGCTTTAGTAATGGCCTTTTTCCCCGAATAATTCTTTCTGATTCTCCGGTTCTTGAAAGTTAAGATAAGGGAGAGTATACTGTAGTCTCGATAGAAGTTTGAACATTATGGTTTCAAAGTGTCCGAGTCTTGCTAGATTCCGATTTTTCATAGTGTATGATAAAAGTAAAGAGGGAAAAAGCAGTCAACCGCCTCAAAATAAAAGAATTCAGTACTTATTACAAGTGCTTCAAGGGCTGCAAAATATGGCACTACTGCACGCATCATTCGTTGACGCTATATTTGGGCGGGTGTATTCAAACAAAGGTTATATGAGACGACGGATGGAGTTTACGACAGTAGGAGTCAATATAAATTAATTTTTTTCTTCAAAAATTGGAATTTTAAGAAAAAAACTTTCTTTTTTACTTTAGTGTGGCCTTTATCTCTATAAATGAAAGGTCATCTCTAGTAGCTCAAATTGGTCAAAAAATTTAAAAATAACCTGAAGTTGCCCGGGTTCCATGACTATTCACTCCGGACGATTCACTCCCGACAATTCACTCCCAGACAATTCACACTTTCACTAAATAAAATTTTTGTGAAGCTCAATGTTTATCAAAAACAATATGTAAAGTTTTTTTTTCAAAAACTAGCTTCGTGAAAGATATCAAGCGGTGAAGTTGTCTGCACGCTCGCTCCGGAGTGAATTGTCGTAGGAGTGAATTGTCCGGGAGTGAATAGTCGTGATACCGAAGTTGCCACTACGAAATTTTGACACTTGTAAAATTTTACAGTACATACTGCCTCACGGCTACACGGCTAAACACCTTACCTGCCCTAAAACACGGCCTCCGTTGGCTTAGCTGTTACGTTCAGTTCATCACTACTACTCCGTCTTTGTTCACTATGAGGCACTTTAGTGTAGGGGTGAGTGTGCTCGACTGTGAGTTGCTCGGTGAGAGTTCGGACTCGCTCTGATGAGTAATTTTTCCCAAATTTTATTATTACATCACAAAACTATTTTTACATTTAAATACGCTTAGGCTTAGGAAAAAGTTGGCTTTAATCTACTTTAGCCGTCCAAAGATTTTTTTCTCAGAAAGAGATTTTATTCATGAAAACTCCCTCACCCCCCCCCTTTCTCCTTAGGGCCCCCTTCCCCCCTTTAGGGCCCCCTCCCCCACCTAGGGCCCCTACCCCCCTTTGCTTAGGTAGGGCCCTCTTCCTCCCCCTTCCCTCTTTAGGGCCCCCTTCCTTCCCTGCTTAGGTAAACCCCCTTCCCCTCCCCTTTCCTTTCCCCAAAATTTATAAAGATAATTTAAAAAGAAAGGAAAAGAGAAAAAAAGAGAAAGAAAAAAGAAAGAAACAGAACAAGTAAGAAAAAAGATAGAGAAAAAATAAGAAAGAGAAAGAAAAAAGAAAGAGAAAAACAAGAAAGAGAAAAATAAGAAAGAGAAAGAAAAAAGAAAGAAACAGAACAAGTAAGAAAAAAGAAAGAGAAAAAAATAAAAAAGAATGAAAGAGAACAAGAAAGAAAAAAATGAGCCAGGCCGTTTTTAAGTTGAGGCCGTGTTTTAGAAGGAGATGGGGAAAAAGGGGTTGGCAGGGAAGAAGGACGGGGGAAGTACGGCAATTAACAAAGTGAGGCATGAGGGCGCCTAAAACACGGCCTGGCTGTTCTGCCTCGTTCGCTAAGCCGTACGGCCTCGTTAGCTAAGCCGTACGGCCTCGTTATCGTAAACTTTTACTAAGCCTAAGCGTTTTTCAATGTAAAAATATGTTTTAATGTAAAAATAAAACGCGCGGCCTCACTCATGCCTCACTAAAATAGGTGAACGTTTCATGCCTCACTAAAATAGGTGAACGTTTCACTACTCCGTCTTTGTTCACTATGAAGCACTTTAGTGTAGGGGTGAGTGTGCTCGACTGTGAGTTGCTCGGTGAGAGTTCGGACTCGCTCTGATGAGTAATTTTTCCCAAATTTTATTATTACATCACAAAACTATTTTTACATTTAAATACGCTTAGGCTTAGGAAAAAGTTGGCTTTAATCTACTTTAGCCGTTCAAAAATTTTTTTCTTAGAAAGAGATTTTGTTGATGAAAACTCCCTACCCCTCTTTCTCCTTAGGGCCCCCTTCCCTCTTTAGGGCCCCCTTCCCCCTCCCCTCTCCCTCCTTCCTTCCATGCTTAGGTAAACCCCCCTCCCCCTTTCCTTTCCCCAAAATTCATAAAGATAATTTAAAAAGAAAGGCAAAGAAAGAGAGAAAAAAGAAAGAGAAAAAAGAAAGAATGAGAACAAATAAGAAAAAGGAATTTAATAGAGCCAGGCCGTGTTTTAGGCCAGGTAAGTTGCATAGCCGTGTGGCAGGGCCTACTGCAAAATTTCACAAGTAATTTTGACGTCACTACGCCTGAGTGCTTATGGTACCTTTGTTCAAGTGTGTCATACATTTGTCTTTCTTTTTAAATTATCTTTAAAAATTTTCTTTTCTTACATCAATTTTTTTGATAAGGTCTCGTTCGCCTAAGCCGTACGGCCTCGTTTGCGTAAGTTTTTTCCTAAGCCTACGCGTTTTTTTAAAAAAGTAAACTTATTTTTTTAACGTAAAAATAATTTGGCGAAACTGGAGTATAGTGGTCCCGTCGAATTCGCATTTTTTTGCATAAAACTTTTTCTAGGGTTACTTTACGAGCTAAAACGATTCTGAGAAGTGCGAAGCTGGATCTGAAGTGTTTGAGTGTGTAAAAAAATCATTCGAAAAATCATCTGTTTTCAGCTCTTATTCACTGTTTTTTCGCTTAGCCTTAGCAAAGGTTACGCTAACAAGACCGTACGGCTTAGGCTAACGAGACCGCAAAAGAAAATTTCTCATATTATTAATTTTTTGTCAATTCAATGACTAAATTTATTGGAGACGTTTTTTCGAGGTACGGTAGAGCGCAGGCAGCTTAATGAGACAACGTTTGTTCGCTAGGTCAGATTCTCATAATTGTTATCATTCTATTTTAAATTTGCATGTTCTAAAAGGATTTTTTTTTTGTGCAAACATGTTCATACAGAGATTTAATGATGAATCAAATCTTATTTAAGTACTGCATACAATATTTAAAAAAATTTCCAGGTTCAAAAGCGGCTCTTCTTTTTTCCATTTTTTACATACTCAAAAACTTCAGATCCAGCTTCGCACTTCTCAGAATCGTTTTTAGCTCGTAAAATTACCCTAGAAAAAGTTTGATGCCAAAAAAAATGCGAATTAGACGGGTCCACTACACTCCAGCGTCGCCAAATAATTTTTTGATTAATATACAAAAAAAATTTTTTCTCAAGAACCAGAGTTCCTGATGCTCAAAATGATCACCTATGAAGAAAATTTTCGAAACCATAGCGTTTAAAGCTCAAGAGCGCTGTCACTTGAACTGCAGTAGTGCCCAAAATATATTAGTGGGAGGAAAGTGGAGATGAATGCGTATCACAACCCTTTGTACCCGCGAATTTTCGTTCTTTTCAAAAGAAATATTTTGACTTTTGTCTCGCTCACTCTCAGGTTTAGATTACGCTAACGGGCCTCGTTCAGCTTATCAACGAGTCCGTTTTAAATTTTTTTTACACTACAATTTTTTTGTCGATTTGATCGTGGATACGAAGTTTCTTACGAAGTGTTGCGGTACAAAGTGTCGGTGATTCAGATGAATGTGAAAATGTCGAGCGAGAATAGCCCAACCCGCGCTATTCAAGTCAAACCAACTGCGGGCTACGTCATCAAGTGGAAAAAGGTAATATTTCTTCGATAAAATCGTTGCGTAGTGCTCACTCACTCTCGAGTTGCTTTTAACCCTGAGCTACGAGAAATTGGCACGAACAAGGATAAAAAATAAAATTGCTAGAAGCGCTAGGAAAGATAAATGATTGGAAAGCGCAAGCTTTCGCAGACCTCGCTTTTTAGACCATTCACCTTCAACATAGCTCACCAAACTTGTTAAATTTCTCCCGGTCGTCCGCCCGTTCCACCAGAAAAAATTTTTCTAGTGAAGAAATTATAACATAAAATGATCTTTTCAAAAAGCTAAACGTTCTTAAGTGAGTAAAATGCAGAATATGGAACTGCGATCCGTGCTACGCGAAACAAAAGATCAATTGAACACGGAAAACGTACCAAATTTTTCGTTAATTCTCCATCCCCCCTTCACTTTCCGATCGCCAAGGTCGCCCGGTCACCAGGGGTTATTTAGTGTGCAAGAAAACGATACAGAGTTTCACATAAAGGTTCCCCCTTACGATAAAAAAACAGAAGCCCGCGCAATTTTTTTCTTTCACATAAGGGTCCCCTTTTATGATTTGGAAAAACAGAGTTCCACCGAAAGAATGTCTGACATGACTATTTAACCCCTGCCTGTAAATCGCAAAAAAAAGAAATTTTCAACACATCGGGGTGAGCTATGACCTTCAATATAAATTTTGGGCACTTTTTTACTTCAGCCTCCCACCCTACCAGAGGTTCAATGGGTCATTCGTCTGACTCTTCAAGAGAGCACAAGGGAGCGCATTGCCACTCGCGCCGTGCCTGCTCCTACTTTAGTTGTCTGCGCTCTCTTCTCTCTATGTGCTGTTTGAGAATGCGCTGTGCTTCCTCCTACTCTAGTTGTCTGCGCACTCTTCTCTCTATGTGCTGTCTCATCGGAGGACGTTTTGCGCATGAGCCATTGAACCTCTGGTGAGCCATTGAACTCATCTAACACATTGAACCTCTCGTGGCGGGGCTGAAAGTACAAAAGAGCCAATTTTTGAATTACCGACACTTTGTACCGCGTCACTTTGTATACGACACTTTGTACCCCTTCACTTTGTACCGCGACACTTTGTACCGCGACACTTTGTACCGCGTACGGCCTCGTTAGCTAAGCCGTACGGCCTCGTTATCGTAAACTTTTAATAAGCCTAAGCGTTTTTTAATGTAAAAATATGTTTTAATGTAAAAATAAAACGCGCGGCCTCACTCAAGTCGCGGTACAAAGTGTCGCGGTACAAAGTGATGCGGTACAAAGTGACGGGGTACAAAGTGTCGTATACAAAGTGACGCGGTACAAAGTGTCGTGATACGCAATTTTTGAATATCTTTCTTCTCCACTCTCGTCAAGAATGACAGCTGGTTTAAAACACTAACGTGGGTTGATTGTTTACTAATGTTCTTGCTTTTCTCTTGTTGTTGTTGTAGATTGCCCGCCGTAGGTCTCCGGCTGGGTAGACGAGGTCTTCTTTGACATGGCTCAGAAAACAATAACCTTACTTACATCATTTATCTAATTACATTATTTCTCTTTCTCTCTCGGGGTTTATTTTTTATTTTTTTATTTTTTTATTTTTTATTTTTTTTTTAATATTTTTTTTCTCTTTTTTTTTTTTTTCCCCTTTTTTTTTTTTTTTTTTTTTTTTGAGAGAGAGAGAAAGGAATCACTGGTATAAGAACTTAACAACAGACGTCGGGCTATTCCACAAATCTATACTTCTTAAAAGTGTGTGGTCACAGCGACACGAGAATAAATGACTAGTTGTATGTGGCTCTTCTAAACATTTTGGGCAAAGAGGTGATAGGGCAGCTCCTATTCTGTGTAGGTAGCTGTTAAGGGAACTTGCATAGCCACTACGTAGTTGCGATAATGTTATTTGTTGTTCCCTGGGAAGTTGATTCGTTGATTTATGGATTCTGGGAGGTTTCTTACCTAGAACTGGGTTAGGTGAGCAAGATCTAATGAAATTTCTAACAGTTTCAGTATGTATTCTTTTAAGTGCGGCTTTCTGATCACTGTCTACTAGCATAATTTCTAAGTCCTTGGCATGTTTACGAATAGTTCTAGGTGGTTTGGGTTCCATGCATCGACGATGGGAGGGGTGGTTTGGGAGGAGTCTTGCTCTTGCAACGAATTGCTTGGTAAGCATCGTGTTGTGCTCCTTTATGGGTAACATTTCGCTTTCTAGAGCTAAGTGCTCTGTGCCGGCCATTGCTAGGTTTCCTGTTGCGATCCGAATTGCTCTATTTTGGTTTGCCTGTAGTTTTTTCCAGTTCGTCTCGGCCAATTGAGGGGAGTAAATTGGTGCGGCGTAGTTGAGAACGGATCTGGTCATTGTTTTGTAGGTTGCAAGAAGGGTGTTTTTCTGTTGACCCCATGTTCTTCCTCCGAGGGCACGTAGTATATTCAGTCTTTTGGCCGTTCTCTGTTTAAGGTATTCTGCATGTTGTCGGAAGGTGCCGAGTTGGTCTAAGACGACACCGAGTATTTTGGGTGTTTTAGTTGTCGGCAGAAGGGTTCCGTGGATTTCTACCTTGGGTTCTTTTTTACATTCGCCTGTATGGGTTGTGAAAAGGGTGACCGTAGTCTTTTCCTTGGATATGATCATTTTACGTTGTTCCAATTCTTCTACGAGTTTCGGTAGGAAGTGGTTGATCTGATCTTCACAGGTTTCAATACAGGGGCTTGAGGAGAGAATTGATATGTCGTCGGCGTAGGCTGTCATCTGCGTGTTTCCTGTGGGTTGCGGGAGGTTGTTTATGTAGAGATTGAATAAGAGGGGGCTGAGCACTGCTCCTTGTGGGACACCAGATCTGCATGTGAGACGTCGACTGCTTTTTCCTTGGAAATCTACCTTGATTGTACGGCCTCTTAGGTAGCTGGACATCCATCGGACGATGGCTCTTGGCATATTCGTTTCAGTGAGTTTCTTGCAGAGAAGGGATATGTTCACTAAGTCATATGCTGCAGTGAGGTCAAGGGCGACCATGAGAGTGCGGTCCGGGGGTGGTTTCCGATTGAAGCCGTTTGTTATTTTCCCGGTTATTTCCAGGAGTGCGGTAGTAGTCGAGTGCTCTTTGCGGAATCCATGTTGCCAGTCAGCGATTTGAAAGCCTTCCACCAGGAATGGTAATAAGACCCGTTCGAATGTTTTGGCTATAGGGGATAGTATTGATATTGGTCTATAGCCGTTCAGGTTGCTGGAGTCCTTTCCTGGTTTAGGTAACATTATCACTCTTGCATCTTTCCATCTGGACGGGATAATACCTGTCTGCAGCGTGTTATTGAAGAGGATGCAGAGGCATTTTCTGAAGTTTTCACCGGCCATTTTGAGTAGTAGAGGGCAGATGCCTTCACTGTCTGGGCATTTGGAACCTTTGGTTTTCTTGATTGCTTCTTCGATCTGTGCCAGGGAAATTTGGGGAGCGTCTGTCCGTTTGAGGCCTTTAATTAGTCGTGTTGTGCTTCTTGCTGATTTGTCGACCTCTTTAGGGGCTTGTTTAGCTAATTTTCTGGCAAAAGCGTTTGAGGCAGATGTTGGGCATAGACTTTTCCCGTCGTGGCTGATGGTCAAGTGCGTCGGTTTAATTGATTTGCCGTCGATAGCCTTTATCGTTTTCCAGAGTTTGTTGCCCGGTTCGTTGTGGCTAATTTCAGATATGTACTTTTCCCAAGCCTTCCTCTTTTCGAGGTTGATGCGGAAGGAGATTTCGGCCATTATTGAGGGGAGTGAGGGGTCCGTAGGATTGTCCCTCCTCATTTGGTCCCGTTCTGCAATCAGCTTCTTCACATCTTCTCTCAAGTGAGGCGTGTATTTTGGCACCTTTCCACGGGGAATGTTGTTCTTAGCCGCTTTGGTCAAGGTGGTGGTCAGGAATTTGTGCATCTGAACTGAGTTGCCGGCGAATGGGAAATCCATGAGAATCTTGTTGATGTCCCTTTCGAAGCCTTCCCAATTCGCTTTGTTGTAATTTGTATAACAACGTGCGTTTGAGATGCTGGATGGCTGTGTTTCGACGTCAATCAGGCATGGGAGGTGGTCAGAGTTCATTCTGTTGATTGTTGACCAGTTGCAGTCGATGGCTATGTCGTTCGAGGCGAGAGTGATGTCTGGTGATGCTTTTTGTCTTGTGGGCATCTTTGAGTTGTTGAGACATACAAGATCGCTGTCGTCAATGAAGTCGCATAGTTCATCTCCTCTGCTATCCTCCGTACCTTCACTCCAAACTTTATTGTGTGCGTTGAAGTCTCCACCGACAATGAATGGTTTCTTCTGTGTTAGGAGTCGGTTGAAGTTCGGCGCGTATGTGTTGGGGCATGACGATCGAGGTGGGATGTAAATGTTGCAGATTCTTATGGTTCCTTGGTCGGTTGGCACGTCCACGCTGAGTGTTTCGGCTGTCTGGTCCGTTGTTGGGGAGGTCACGTTAGCATAGCGAATATTCTCTTTGACTAGTATCGCAAGTCCGCCTCCAAAGTTGGAGCGGTCTTTTCTTATGATCGTGTAACCTACGATATTCGGAGATGGAATATTAGCATCCATTTTGGTTTCTTGGATGAGTGCTACGTGAACATTCAACTCATGTAAAAGGTCCTCTAGCTCGGTTAGTCGGGCTCTCAGTCCATTAGCGTTCCATTGGATTATCCTCAGGTTAGCTACCGTCTGGGAGGCAGTCTGCTGGATCGGGGCTCTCTCACAAATTCTACATCTCCATTGGGGGTTCCAATCATTAAGATTGTTAAGGTTGGAACAGCGGAAATGTACCCATTTCTTACATTTGCTACAATTAACACAATTCGAAGGCGCGTTAAGAGAGCATACAGAACAAGGCCATCTTGGGCCTGGGTTAGTCTCGATACCAGCGATTTGGAGGAGTGTTCGGATCAGAGACGCTGGGTCTTTCTGATCCGTGTTAGAAAAAATGAGGTTTCGGGGGAAGCCGTCCTCGTTGTCCCTTGCGGGAGATTCCATTGGGAAGTTTTGTTTGGAGGTCCATTGGGTCCGACGCCATGTAGCGTCGTCCACAGTCGCACCGCGTGTAGGTGACCTCCGTCGCGACCGCTTTTCTCTTGCAGGTAATGCGGTCTCCAGTGCGCGTGGAGTATGCGGAGTACGTCAAGTGCTTCGTAAATGTGTGCCACTCTGAGGAAATGCATCCACCAGAAGAACTACTCACGGATGTCAGAAGAGCTTCTCAATTCCTTATTCTTCATCACGAATTTGTAAAATTGAAACCTTTTTCCTTCTGATGACAAATTTGTCGTCTCCGAACACACTCGTTTCAAATACGAATTACACATGAAATAAAAGTGTAAAAAAATTAAAGTAGGATGTTTTTGATTTATTACTTTTTTCATTTCTTTCAATGTCTCTCTCTGTTTCGCAGTAAAAGTTCTAGGACGGACAAGGACAGGTAACGGAGCGCTAAAAACAAAACAAAAATTATTTGTTAGTGTTAGGCTGTTTCATGTAAACATTTATGAGCGGATTTGTCTCAGCACAATCACCGTGAAAAATCCATACAGTAATTTTCGCTATTTTTGTTGGAATTTATGATTGCCAAGTCTAATTTTGGTGTTTTCCAACTCGTTGCCATAGGTGAAATCGATCTTGATTTTTCAATAAGTCGATCGCTAAAGTAGGCTAAGAATTTCCACTATCAACTTGACAAAACCTGTTGAGGCTGTGCTATAACTAGAGGAACTTTATATTCATGTAGAGAAATGGATAATCTTTTACTTTCACTTTTAGATGAGAAAACTCTGATAAACTTCGTTTTGAGTGAGGGAGAGGGTCGGTTGGTCGGTCGCCCTAGAATTTTTTGGCAGTTGCCAGTGGAAAAGCGAGTGGAAAAAGGAATGGGGAAAGGCAAAAAGAGTGAAAAGAGAAGTAGAGAAAAAGTGAAACAGAACGGAAGGAGAAGAGAATGTAGATCATTCTCGGCGCGAACATGTATGTGCCAACATATCTGGTCCGGTAACCATTTAACCCCTGGAGACGTCTGTCAAATAAATTTTTTTCGTGGAGCCGTCGTCCACCAAATAACTTTTTTAATTTAAATTTTTTGTTTTTGTAAATAGTTTTTTCTTCTCGTTTCGGTTCTTCGGCCGGGTTATACCTGAAAATCTCACAGGGGCTTTTGTTTTTAGTGTGTTTTAACTACTGTATTTTTTGACAAATTTAGTCATTGAAAAAATCGACAAATAGTCAAGAAAGTGAGAAATTTTTATGCGGTCTCTTTCTCAAGCCTTACGACCTCGTCAGCCTAAGCGAAAAAATCTGTGTAGGGCGTGTAACAAACTCTAGTGTAACAAACTGTCGCGATACCGTTTTCTCCGAGCTCTCTCGCTTTTATAAATATATATATGGTTTATAAATAGATATGATTTATAAATCATATCTATATTATAAATTCTTTAGTCTCAAAAATTTTCTGATGATAACGAAATCAATTTAAATCATTGTGACAAACAGAACGAATAACCTTACATTCGGGAACGATTATTATTTGTCTAATCTAAATCTAAATAATAGAAGCCATTTTGATACCTTCATAATGGCTGTCTGTCGACGAGTCGGAAATCATGAAGAAAAAAATTGGTTGACGTCTCAACAAAATTTTCTTTATTTGGTGGACGTCTCCACAATTTTTGGTGGATGTGGGTATTTTATTTGATGGACGTCAGCATTTTATTTCGTGGACGTCAGCATTTTATTTGTTGGACGTCATCTTTTTTTTTGGGTGGACGTTTCGATTTATATGGTGGACCTCTAATTCACGTCCGATTGCTTCTATGTATGAGAAGTTAATATCAAAATAGAACACGACTGTTTATCTGTGTTCACTCTCCCTTTTTCTGTTTATGATTATTTTTGAAGGAGGAATTAAAGAACCACATCGCGGTGGATAAACCAATTGATCTGCCGGTCGAGATGATTGACTTTATCGATTGTGTCAAAGATCACGGAGGAGAAAACGCAATGAAGGTAGGGTGAAGGAAAATCACAGGAAACTTTTTCATCTGGGCCTTTCTATAATATTTTCACATTGCATGCTTTCGAATATGCACTTGTCTTCTTTTGTGAAAGCTAGCTTTCGTGAAGTTGGGGTTTTCGTCTTTGCTCGCCCGACAGGTCATGATTAGGGCTGAGGCTTGAGAAATGCTAAGGTGTGTGGAAAGTCGTTTAAAAAAGGTTTTACAACTCTAATAAGAATCCGAGACGTTTACCAATAGGCAGCAAACGAGCTCAGAATGATTGTTAAGATCGATGCTGTTACTGTGAGAAAAGATTGCTGCAATAGGTAAACTGCTAACTGTCAAAATTTCTAGGGCGACCGACCTACCGACCTCCCTCGGCTGCAATCCGATCCCGCCTTTTTGCCATTCAGCCATCTCTTTGCACCCCTCCACGACGGAGGGGTGCAAAGAGATGGACAACCACTCTTCCCAGTTCGTCATCCCGAGTTGTCGAACATCATCTCATCATCTTCATTTTTTCGCTTCCGGAGTCGCGCTACTCCGTATCCTCCTAATCCGCGCCGGCATCGAACTCAATCCTGAACCTTCACGATGGCCTTGCCCAACATGCGGACGCAACGCATCTCACGTGCTCCAACTGCCTAAACTGGACACACTGCAAGCCGAAGTGCAGTCACCTCGCCAAAGTCTCTCTCTATGATCAACAAACATAAAGATGTCCTCCATGCAAAGCCGCTTCCACCAACTCAAAGTCGCCTCCTCAGCCTTTGCCTCTTCTCCGATCCGCTCCACCTCCCATGCCTCTCTCACGTTCCGCTCCGCCTCCTCCTATCCAACCATCTGCCACTCCAACTACGCAGAACGCAACCAGCAGCCATGTCACATGTCCATCCTACAATGGAATGCCAATGGCCTTGCCGGGAAAGCCTCCCAACTCTCCGACTTCATTCAGTCACACAACATCAAAGACTTTGCCATACAGGAGACCAAATTCGGATCGAAAAGTAAAATTCCCAGCTTCCCTGGATATGCTCTGATAAGAAAGGATCACACATCAAAAGGCGGCGGCGTAGCCATGCTCATTCACCACAGCATCAACTTCACGGAGATAGACATGAAAAACACTCCCGGAGACATCACCACTGAAGTACAGCAGGCACTAATTAAAACTGAAGACAGCGAGCTACGAAAAACTAATATCTACATCTCGCCAACCAGCAGCTGCCCCCAAGGACATCTTCCATCAATTGTCAATCTTCTCACCACGGACGACACCCTATACTCGGAGATTTTAACGCCCACCATGGAGATTTTAACGCCCACCATTTTAACGTCCAAAACGCCAAAAAACAACAAGGCAAAGTGTCTAGAAGTAAAAATTTACTCCGCGCACTCACGGGCACTACTTCGGATCAACAAAAAAAATCGTTATCAACACCTTCAAAACAATCGACCGCTCCTTCCTAAATTATGCTGCACCAATCTGGGCCCCTACTCTTTCTAACACTGGCTTCAAAAGACTACATCGTACTCAAAACGCTGCTTGTCTTGAAACACACTGGCAACGGTGGCCATTCGTGACTCTACAGCCTTAAGAGCCTGTCACGGATGAAGCCGGATCATCCAGTCCAGAATCGAGCGCGACCTTAGGTGGCGGATAGAGGGATGCCTCCCTACGAAGAATTCGTGCTGGGAGGTAGCGGGAGAAATCCCGCTGCGGACCAAAACTGGGTAGTATAGCTCGTCAAAGGAGGGCGATGCCGGACCGGCCTGGGCATGCCACCGGACAAAACATCAGCCGATACTCCGCTATACTTTTCAATGGCGAGTCGAGGCGCCAGTCAAATAGCCTCTTGCCTATCTCCGGTCAACGACAGGCGAGACGTCTCTATTCCCACCCAAAACGATGCTAGGCCGGCTTGACCACCCACTCACAATGCCTATAGCATGAACAGGTTGCTACAACGATGTCCGCCTTCACAAGGGGCAGCATGACAGTCTCAGGACTGCAAAGGACATCAAAACCCTTCTCCGGACGCATCTTGTCCGAAGAACACGAGAACTTCTCTCATTAAAGAGAGTGTCCAAGTCTTCGATGCGGGATGCTTGCCGGCAACAACAAAAACGCTGCTTGTGCATAACAACTGGATGCCATCTAATGTCGTCTTCTGATCATCTACATCAAGAAACTCTCAAGCTACCTGTCAGAGATCACTGCAACATGCTATAAAACCGATTCTATACTGCGTGTCTGGACACAGCACACCCTACTCATTGGCTAACTCAATAACCACCACCACCACCCAGGGCGATGAAAATTACACTTCAAGATCTTTTCAACCACATCTCACAAAGTGGCATCTCTACAAAATAACTACAAAAAGAAATCCACACTAATTTGATTAACGAAGCCTTGAAGTCCTAGAAGCCTAATCCCATACTAGGAACATCACCTTCTCCGATAGCAGCCAATGAAAGACAACTACCAAGGGCAACACTCACAAGACTCAGCCAACTTCGCTCGGGTTACTGTAATCTTCTGAATGATTACAAGACCCGAATATTCCGAACAAATGTCCTGACTGCTCTGCATTGCCACACAACGTAATTCACGCGCTATCATGCCCGGCACTCCCAACTCAATACCATCCTTCAGAACTCTGTACCAACCCAGGAAAAATAACCAAAGCGCTAAACCTCTAACGACGATGATGATTATCGTTTTAATTGTTTACTATGTAAACCATGTTCGCCAACTCGCCTACAAGATGACCATTTCGCCCAAAGGGCAACAACAACAACAACCTTCTCTCTCACTCGAAATAAATGATTCAGAATTTTTCCGCCTTAGGCAGGCGTTTGTATTTTTTATTTCACACTAACAACACCCTTGCCTCCGAAGGCGCATCAAACAAATTTACGAGCTGCAAAAGACATAAAATATTTCTCCGGAAGCATATCGGTCAGAAAAACTTATTTTTGATGCGGGCTGCACGCCGGTAACAAAAATAACGTAAAA
The DNA here is from genome assembly GCA_964056735.1 of Allodiplogaster pararmata. Lineage (NCBI taxonomy): Eukaryota > Metazoa > Nematoda > Chromadorea > Rhabditida > Diplogasteridae > Allodiplogaster > Allodiplogaster pararmata. Next base: position 44,195,667 of record OZ057406.1, read on the forward strand.
ATTGGGTGTTTGGACGACAATGAAGAGAGGGGAAGAGATTGAGAAGACCTTCAACTGAGTTTTTTACGTCCTGACAATGACTTGACAAAATAAACTGATATGAGTCAGTGCTTGGATAATTGAATATTCCGAGCATGGTTTTGGTGTTGGTATAAACGTACTAGAAAGGTCTAAGAAATCTTATGTTACATGAAAACATGTATTGAATTCAGTTCGATGTCCTGGTCAACACAAATTTCTTCAAGGATTTCCTCGACGAGCCTACTGGTTATGTCCAATTCCTCACCTGGAAAATTTGTAAGCTGATGAAACTGAAGGTGAGAATATGGTCATAGTTCTCGCTGAGGAAAGTGTTGACCAAAAAAAAAGGAAATCAGTACCTTATACAGGCTAATTAACAGCTTTGTTAGAATTTTAACTTCAATGACGTTTTTAAAATAAAAGTACGTATAGTACGAATTGTTTCTTCAGATGATCAAAAGGCGTAGTAAGGACGTGATATAATGGTAGAATGTGCAAAAAAAATGTGCGAAGAATTTCAAGCGGGACCACTATCCCGGAAATATCCACTCAAAACAAAATGATAAGAAATGTTAATAGTGCTTGTACACTGATCTGACTCTCCCCACTGCTGCCACACACCCAGTGGCTTCATCGTGATAGGTCGGTTCCGTATCTTAGGAGAGCGAGTACCTTGCCGCGAGGCGGGAACGATTGTGAAGAAGATTCTCAATTTTATAGCTGATAGAATTTTACCAGAAGGTATAAATTGAAAGCGGTCTTATGTTATTCATGTTGAATTTTATTAAAGCACTCGGTCGAAGTGGATCATCGAAACGTCATCCGCCTAACGCAGAAGACTCACATTGGACACATCAATACTATGTCGATTCCGAAAGCCCGTGAAGTAGTTGAGCTTCTCCATATATATTCAAATGAAGTCAGGCGTTCACGAATTACACCACAACACACACTACAGTACACATGAAACGTTGCAACAAAAGAAATTTCAAAACTTTTTTTTCAAAAAGTTAACGGTTTTCTCCGAATCAAGTTTCGTTTTCATTAATTGATGTCTTGGGTTTCCCATAAGCTTTTTAACACTCAAAGCTCTCAAATATTGAAAGAAGAATGTTGAAGCCAAAAATTCTGTCTGCTATCACGTTGCTTAGAGGTGAGAACGCGAAAGTTGGGCTGCCAAGTTGTTTTTGGCGGATGCAGTATAGGGAAGTATCGGCTGATGTTTCATCCGGTCGCATGCTTAGGCCAGTCCGCCATCGAACTTTTTTGACCTTTTAAAGTAGTTGGTTTTCGTGCGCCACGAGCAAGTCCGCTGTTCTCAATACACAAGTACATGGATAACTATATCTGCCATCTGAGAACGTTGCGATTTCGAATGAATAGGATAATGAGACTCAGCTCCAAAAGGTTTTCTTGTTCGGTTGGGCGTTTTTGTTTTAAACATGAATCTCGTGCTCTCCGCCGTGAGCCCAGGGGTTAAATAGTAATGTCAGACCTTCTGTCGGCGGACCTCTGTTTTTTCAAATCGTGAGGGGGGACCCTTATGTAAAATTACAACAAAAAAATTCGCGGGCCTCTGTTTTTTTATCATAGGGGGACCCTTACGTGAAAAAAATTTCCGCTTTCGGCGGGCATCTGTACCTTTTTCTTGCACACTAAAAAACCCCTGCGTGAGCCACTCGAGCCCGTTGCTATCAGTCGAGTTGCGCAGAGCGAAAATCAGCATCAGCATTCCTGATATGAAATAGCAGCTCTAAGTGTGTTAACTCACCTTCCTGGATGAGCCAGGCTTTCCAGCAAGCTCAAACCGATGGAAGTCTGTTCACTGAGTTTTCAGCTTGTGCTTTTAGGTGATTCGATAAGATGATCTAACTTTAAGGGAAAACCTAAAATTCTAACCCTTTTCTATCCTCACTCGAGAGACTTTAAGATTTTGCTGAACAGCTTTCGACTTTTCAATAATAAAAAAAGCGAAGTTTTGTTTTTTCCTATGAGTATATAGTAGTGGTTCAAACTCTACAGGGTGTGGCTTAAGTATGGAACGGTAGCTATTAACCATTTGTTTTTAGAAAAAAGCAAGCAAATCAAGTCTTCAGTATAAAAATATGTATTGCATACAGGTTTAGTAACAATTATGAAAACTTATACGATTCGGCCTTCTCTTTCTCTTAAAACATGTCTGAGACGATGCTCGAATTGCTGGACCGTGTCTCGCAGGTATTCGTCAGGAAGATTGTTCCATTCTGTGGTCAGGCGGGCCTTGAGAGCATTCAAATTTCTAGGATTTGTAGCGCAGACCTTGAACTGTAAATTTCCTCAAACAGAGTTATCCAGCGGGTTCAGGTCGGGAGAGAAAGCGGGCCATTCGGACTTTTTCAAAAAGGCCGGAAGGTTTTCTGCGCACCCATCTTGAGTGAACTTGGCAGTGTGAGAAGAAGCTCCGTCTTGCTGGAAGACATACTTCTCTTCTTTGAAATGAGCATCTGCCCAGGGATTCAATACATTTTCCAATATTTTTCCGTGTACAGATGTCGATCCATTTTGACGTTTTCTTCAACGAAGAATAAGGGACTCTTACCTGAGGAGTAAATTGCTCCCCACACTATAACCTGAGCAGGGTGTTGAGGTATTTCGATGCATCTGCCTTTTTTATCAGCCTCCAGAGAAGTGTGAGCAGAAACGCGTTTGTTTTGGGGCTTGAACTCCTCTTTTACTTTGAATAATTTCTCATCAGAGAAGATGAACTAAGGAAGCGAGTCAATTGCGAGAAGCGACAAATGAGCTTTGCATTTTTCTTTTCTGGCAAGTTTGTTTTGTTCAGTTAGGAGAGCTATTTTTTTCCTCGGTAAGATGAAAGTCTCAGCTTGTTGGACAATTCTGACGGATTTTTCTTAGCTCTTGAGCTCTTTCGCCATTTTCCTCATGTTCCTCTCAGCATCACGGGCGATCCTGTTCCGCACTCGTTTTACAAAGGCTGTGGTGGTAGCCATCTTTGGTCGTCCACTTCTATGACGATCCAAAAAATCCTCATGTCTCTTTAAACCGAGCCATGGTTCTCGAAACGACTGAGTAGTTAGTTTTGAGCGTTTTTACGATGTTTGAAAAGGACCTTGTTCGGAGATGAAGATCGATGATTGTAGTACGCATGCGATGGGCAGCCAACATAACTCGTAGAAACGGAGATGAAGATCGATGATTGTATGTAGTACGCATGCGATGGGCAGCCAACATAACTCGTAGAAACGGAGTTGAAGATCGATGATTGTAGTACGCATGCGATGGGCAGCCAACATAACTCATAGAAACGGAGATGAAGATCGATGATTGTAGTACGCATGCGATGGGCAGCCAACATAACTCGTAGAAACGGAGATGAAGATCGATGATTGTAGTACGCATGCGATGGGCAGCCAACACAACTCGTAGAAACAACCGATAAACGTGAAAATTTGAATCAAAATGGAACATTTTCCGAGATCTTAATGAAACAAACCGCATATCATTTAAACCATTCTACAGTGCGTGGCATAACTTTGAGCTCACCACCAAATTGCAAGTTTTCCGATGTTTTATAAGGCGCAACAAAAAATACAAAATGCCATAGAATCGACCACTCAAGTGAATAATATTCACCACAAAAGTGCCGTACTCCGCTCAAAAAAACCTTATTTATTCAAAATAACGGAAAATGTGGTGTGGCATAACTTTGAGCTCATTTGAAAAACTCCTAAGAAACAAACAAAATAAAACTAATTAGTATTCGATAGCTGCACCCTTTCTGATCATAAGCTGGACAATTCTGTTATCCATAGAATCTGACAACTTTTGAAGGTAAGAAACAGGCAAAGAAGACCATTCTTGCTCAATGGAACTTTTAAGCTCAGCGATTGTGGAGTACTGCTTTCCTCCATCATATACACGTCTAGCTAACAACCCCCAGATAATTTCTATTGGGTTACAATCAGGGGAAACAGCTGGATGTTCTAAAACGGGTATATTTTTCGACAAAAGGAACGATTTTGTAGAGGTGCTTGTGTGTATGGATGCATTATCATGCATTAAAATCATGGAATTGTTAACTGGGCTACGGAAAAACGGTACCAAATCGTGTGCGAGTACTTCCTGATACTCATCCGAGTTCATTCGCATGGAAGGAAACTGCAGAGGGAGGGTTCCGCCGGCGTGAAACGCACCCCAAGACATGATACTACCGCCTCCATGTCCACGGCGACTGAAGAGCAGCGGGTCCTTGCGAAGATCATGCCAATACGAGTGTTGGCCGTCACATCCGTCCAGATTCCTCTTCTTTTCGTCGGACCAGACCACCTGCACCGAGGAATGTTTTTTATCAATAGCCAAATAATGTCATGATTCTCAACTTACTCCAGTCACGTTTCTGCTCTCTGGTTGCGAATTCCAGGCGTCGAGTTTTATGATTCTCTGTCAATCGAGGTGCCGGCTTCATTTTAGAAATGACAAAGTGTCCAGTTTCCGAAAGAATGCGACGAACCGTCCTCTTAGAAGCTGGAACACCTGCTTCGGCTGCGATCTGCTTCAGTGACTTGGCAGCATTTGACGCTTTGTTCGCGATTGCGCGTCGATCCCGAGTCGAAAACTTTCGTGGTCGCCCACCCTTCTTCTGTGCAGTCGTCTTCAGTCGACCAGAGACGTAATTATTCACACAATTAGGGCTCCGACCCAACTGGCGTGCAATCTCACGATTGCTCTTCTTATTCGCCAATAACACGTCTATTTTCCCCTTTTCGACTTGAGAAAGTTGCGTTGCACTCGGCATTTATCTGCAAAAACAAAACTTTTTTTGAAAATATAAAAAATTTTTAAAAAAACATCTGAAATGAGCTTTTTAAAAAGTGAGCTCATAGTTATGCCATAGTCGATTTTACGGTTTTTGGCGGGAAATGCTCCATTCAAACTATATTACGGTTGTCAAGTGGGTCATATTATTTATTTGCGTGGTCAACTCCATGGCTGTTTGTTTTTTTTTTGTTGCGCCTTCTAAAACATCGGAAAATGTTCAATTTGGTGGTGAGCTCAAAGTTATGCCACGCACTGTACCTCAAATTATTTTTGTCAAACTTTCGCACCCTGTATGTACTTGATTGTTTCACTCAAAACCTTTTAGTTCTTGAGCAGTTAAGTTAAATTTTCAAAATATCCGCAAATTGAGATTTTACAATCACGCTCCTACGTGTGACTGAAAGTGTTTTGTAAGGGCGATAAATGTGTTGATCTGAGTTACTCGCATCTTGAAGTTCTTGAATAATGTGTTTTCTGTGTTGAGTCGTTGAAAAGATGCAGTTTGGTTAGTCATTTATTGGACGTTTCGGCTATAAAGCCATCAATCAATTGTTTTTTCTTGCCATAGCCCGTATTTATTTTATCTCATGTTTTTATTCTGAATTTTTGAGGTAATTGCTGATGATGGCTTTATAGCCGAAACGTCCAATAAACGGCTAACCAAACTGCATCTTTTCAACGACTCAACACAGAAAACACATTGTTTTGTAAGGCTTCAATTGTTAAAAAAAAACGTGATTTGATTTATCTAAAATGAAAAAAATTTTCAATCTTCCCATTTCAGCACTAAAACTATATTTCGTAATTATAATAATAATATGTGTACTCGTCAAAGACACCAAGTGATATATGTAATTTTGTTCTAGTTCGTCAAGATGGACGAAGAAAACTCAGAATTATTCTAAAAACTCACTGAATGTGTGAGCTTCGAAGCTCGTTTTTGATTTAATACTTTACTGGCTGTTGCGTTTTAACCTCCTTTCCGGGTACCTTTCTATAGTTCTAGCGAAACTTCTAACTTTATGACAAGGCAAGGTTTGAGGTGTTGATTTGTGAAAGAAGCTGGAAGTTTTGTTGCCAGAAAAAGGAGAAGATGGAACTTCCTCAGTCAGTCCTCAAAGAAAACTTGGAGCGTTCTGAAGAAAGCCTGTCAAGTGATCGAGAGGGCTCATCTGTACGGGTACGAAAGTCTGCCAAAAACATTTCACAATCTAAGAAGATTACTTTTTGATGAGAAAATTTCTCTCACTCGCAGCTTCCTACAAAAACTTTATCCAATGATTGAATACAACCAAATTGATATGTAAGCATATATGACGTGGAACGCGATAGAGTGGACCTAGCTATGAATACATTGAGCAATATACATTTTATGTCTCCGATTTCGCTGAAAATACCACCAAAGGGTATTTCAAACGAGAACGATAGTCAACTTTATTTTTCCTGATTCCAGCTCTCCGAAAAGCATGAGAGGGTTGAAAAAAGCTTGTTTCGCCGAAAGAACATGAGGGTGCCGCACTGTTCTAAGAGGCATATTATGTCACTCAGATTGATAGCTAGGTCCACCAAATACCGACTCGATGTAGTCGAATGGTGTATCTTTACCTATGTTTGCTTTTTAGCTTGTATATATATATATATATATATATATATATATATATATATATATATATATATATATATATATATATATATATATATATATATATATATATATATATATACATATATACATACATACATACATACATACATATATATATATATATATAAACAAGTTTCTGTCTTTTCGCTAGGAGGAGTACGTGGATAGAATGACTTCAGCAGTATCAGACATGTTGCTCAACCCTGCGGCGGATTTTCACAAGGACATCCTTAGGCTTCAGGTTATTTAACGTAACCCTACAATTGTTTTCTTGTATGAATATGCAAATCAATCACTTGACAATTTTCGTGTTGGAAATATTGTGAAGACAAGGCGTGTTATGAAAGAGGCCGGGAAGTATTCTCAGCGACTAATCTAAAACTCGGCTGACCTTATCGAAGAAAAGAAATGATTTGAGTGATACTGAATAAACTTAAAAGTTTTATTTCTCCTAGTTGAGATTATATCTCCTATAACTACGTACCAATATTTTTTTCAAAATCGAAATCTAGTGCCTTGCCTCGAATACTATCTGGGAGTACGCCTCGAATACTTACCTTGCCTCGAATACTATCTGGGAGTACGCCTCGAATACTTACCTTGCCTCGAATACTATCTGGGAGTACGCTGTATTTATTCCACGATGCCGGAAGACTTTTCTTTCGCGCACAACGATATTAGTGTCTTTTCCATTGACACGTTCTTTGATATACAGATGAAAAATGAAACTACAGGTGCTGGATGCGAAAAAATTGGAGGCGAGAATGAAGGTTTTTGTGGAAGAAGGCGTTCCCAGGTAAGCACATCACAAATAGAAAATACAAAGAATGTGCACATTAGTGAATACCTGCATAATTGATTAGCATTTTATACAGTAGTGGACAAAATCATTTTGGCGATTAGTTTTTGACTCTTAACTGTTTTGCTCTCTTGCGAATTCGCTAAAATTTTGTGAACTTGTCGATGTGTTGATCCGTCTAGGACACCGCTAGAATAACATAACTGTTATTCTAGCGCACGACAGTAGTCAAGTCGGACGATTTTTTCATGAACCTCGCCAACAAGTTGAAAGTTATAAAACAGACAGTTATGAGCCCATTGATGCGCTATATGTATTACTGTTGGAACCTTTTCTCATAAAAGTAGAAGAAGAAAAACAAGTTGCCATTCGAATTAATGGAGCTCGTATGCAGGAATACGAGACTTCTCTACCCCTTTTTTAATGCAGATTATTACCTGCAAAAAATCAAGGAACCAACGATCTGATTTCGAGAGTTCGCACAAAAAACAAGCAAAAGCTTTTATGCCTTGCCTTCGGTAGTGCTAAAGCCTACGATTTCAGACTATTGCAAATGACCGATTCAACCTATTCGGTATACCGTATAGAGTAAAGGATAGGTGAGTGTCTCCATGCAACTGAATTGAAGATATTGGGTTTCCCTGTCGCGGATTGAAAATGGGTAGTATAATTTGTCGAATAAGGGCGATGCCGGAACGGCCTGGGCATGCCACCGGATAAAACATCAGCCGATACTCCTCTATACTTTGTTGTTGTTGTCTTGCCCAACGGGTAGATCTTCCTTCGCGAGACACTGGAGGAAGTCGTTGAAGCTCTCGACCCTCCAGCGTTATAAGCCCACACTCTCTTTCCTCTCTCTCTTAATTTTTTTTTTACTCTCCTTTTTTTATTTTTTTATTTTTATTTTTTATATTCTCTCTTTCACTTTTTTTTTGGAGAGATTTAATTGAACAAGAAATCAACAACCGAGTGCGGCATATTCCAAAGGTCGATAGGGCTAAGTGAAGTGGGGTTACAGCGACACGAAAAAATATGTCTCGAAGTATGCGGCTCTATCCTACACAGTGGGCAGAGGGGAGATTCATTGGCCCCTATTCGGTGGAGATAACTGTTAAGGAAACTAGAGTGGCCGCTTCGCAATTGAGACAGAGTTATCTGATTTTCTCTGGATAGTTGGGACGTGGACTTATGTATTCTAGGAGGTTTTGTTCCCAGAACTGGGTTGGGTCGACTATTTTTAAGAAAATCTCTGACTGTCTCCGTGTGTATTTTTCTGAGGGCCACTTTATAGTCCGTATCACCTAATACTATGTCTATGTCTTTGGCGTGCTTTCTGACTGCCCTGGGAGGTTTTGCTTCAGTGCAGATGCGGTGAGATGGATGGTTGGGCTGAAGCCTGGCCTTGGCGGTGAATTGTTTGCTGAGCATGAGGTTGTGTTCTTTGACTGGAAGAAGTTTGCTCTCGTATGCCAGGTGCTGAGTGTCCGCAATTGCAAGGTTTCCAGTTGCGATTCGAATGGCTTTGTTTTGTGCTGCTGCAAGGAAGTCCAATGTGATTCGGCAAGTTGGGGCGAGTAGATGGGTGCTGCGTGAGACAAGACTGCTCTTGTGGTTGCTTTGTAGGTGTTCAGCATTGTTTCGGTCTTCTGTCCCCATTTTCTTCCTGCGATTGCTCGGAGGACATTCAATCTTTTTGTTGCCCTTGTCTTAGTCCTTCGGCGTGTTGACGGTAGGTTCCCATCTGGTCCAAGGTGACACCAAGGATTTTGGGGGTTCTACTTGGAGGAAGTGGCTCACCGTTGACCACAACTTCTGGTACTTCACGACATTCCTTTGTGTTGGTGGTGAAGAGCGTTACACTGGATTTAGCTGCCGAGATGTCCATCTTTAGTTTCCCAAGATGGCTGGTGAGGGCTGGGAGGTAGGTGTTCAGTCTGTCAGCTCCAACTCTCCAGTCAGGGTGAGAGGCCAGTATTGTCTGATCATCCGCATACCCGACCAGTTTGATCGTCTCGGGAGGTTTCGGCAGCCCATTCAAGTATATGTTGAACAAGGAAGGGCTGAGTACTCCCCCCTGAGGAACTCCTGCGTAGCAGGTTTGCTGGCGGCTGAGGCAGTTTCTGAAGTCCACACGGATGGATCTCCCTCGTAGATAGCTGGAGAGCCATCTAACGAGGCCTCTGGGGATGGACGTTTCGGCGAGAGTGTGACACAGGCGAGAATTGTTGACCAGATCATATGCCGAGGTGAGGTCGAGCGCAACCATCACTGTGCGATGTGGAGGGAGCCGTTGGTTGATACCATTGGTTATGTGGCCCGTTATCTCCATCAAGGCTGTCGTGGTCGAGCGTCTTTTTCTGAAGCCATGTTGCCAGTTTTCCAACTCAACTTCTTCTGTGATGTGGGGGAGGATGATTCTCTCGAGGAGTTTGACCACAGGGGACAGAATTGAGATCGCGATGCCAGGCTGGATTGACCATCCACTCAACAGGCCGATCGCATGAATACCCTTGTTGTAAACCATGGCTTCAAGTTCTTCAAGATATATCACCAAAGCTAGGGCGTCCCCCGGAAGCGACGCGGTCTTACCTTGTCCGCTAGGACCGTCAAATATGCGAGGACAGGCAGCTACCCATGGGCGGGGTATGTCTGCGCGGCGTACAGCCCAAATTCGCCTTGTCACATTGAATGTTGGAACACTGACGGGACGCAGTAGAGAGCTGGCCGCAATGCTAGAAGCAAGAAGGGTTGACATTGCTGCTGTACAGGAAACGAAATGGAGAGGAAGCAAGTCGAAGCCGATAGGAGACGGATACAAGCTGATATACCATGGCACGTCATCAACAAGAAATGGTGTTGGCATTATCCTCTCCTCGAAAATTGCTGATGATGTAACCGAAGTCATTCGCTCTACAGATCGAGTCATGGCCGTCCGAATTTCTTCGTCCAACAATCACTTCCTTGTCGTCTCAGCATATGCACCTCAACAAGGATGTAGCGACGCTGATAAGGAGGACTTCTACGACTCTCTAGAGGAAGTTATCAAACTCCGAGAGTCTCATGAAGACATCTTAATCGGCGGAGATTTTAACGCTCACATCGGTTCAGATCGACAAGGTCGGGAGAGAGAACATGGAGGACATGGAATCGGAACGATCAATGCTGAGGGTCAACGGCTACTTGACTTCTGTGCTCGATGCGATCTAGCAGTCGTGAACTCCTTTTTCAAAAAGAGACGATCTCACGGACTCACATACGAGAGCGGAAGAAATCAGAGTCAAATTGACTTTTGGTTAATCCTGAGAGCAAAGCTGCGGAACGCGAAAGAAAGGTACTCGGTCTTCTTACGCCTCAACATCAAGAAGACCGAGTACCAGGAAATCGGAGTGCAAACGACGGGAACTGTTCACATCAGCGGTGAACCGCTCCCGAAGACCTCCGAATTCAAGTACCTTGGTTCTGTCATCTCCTCAGACACGTCAACAAATGCAGCGGCACGCCAAAGAGTAAATGCAGCTTGGATGAAATGGAGAGAAGCTGCAGGTGTCCTCTGTGATAGGAATATCACAGCTGGCATACGCGGAAAGATGTATAAAACAGCAATCCGTCCCGTGCTTCTCTATTCGACGGAGACCTGGCCTACAACGCGTATAACCGAGAACATTATCCACACGAATGAGATGAAAATGTTACGCTGGACACTAGGACTGACTCGCCTAGATTGTGTGCGTAACACGATTGTGAGAGGGAGACTCGGCGTTGCCCCAATACAAGACAAGATGCGAGAAGGGAGAGTTAGATGGTATGGACACGTGATGCGAAGAGACGCGACCAACATCGCAAGACACGCCCTTGACATGGAAGTACCAGGCAAACGCCCTCGAGGCAAACCGAAGACAAGATATATGGATACGCTCAACCAAGACCTGCGCCTTGCAAGACTCCACTCGGAAGACGCAACGGACAGATGTTTCTGGAGAGCTAGAAGCCGTACAGCGGACCCTACTCCGACCTCGGCCGGCGCGGGACAACGCTAAGAAGAAGAAAAAAAAAGGACAGAATTGAGATCGGTCTGTAGCCTTTAACCGACGTGAGGTCCTTCCCTGGCTTCGGAATCGTGATAACTCTGGCCGTCTTCCAGGCCGAAGGTATGATGCCGGTGCTGAGTGAGCAATTAAAGAGTATTGCAAAGCATCTTGCACACTGTTCGCCAGCCTTTTTAACCATAAGAGGACAGATTTCGTCGAGATCCATGGCCTTGGAGCTTCTCATTTTCTTCATTGCTGTCTTCACTTCGTCAACTGTGACGACTGGGACGTCGGAACGCTCAAGGTTCGAGGTCCAGCGGTGCGTTCTCCTGTTAGATCGATCAGGGGTCTTGACGGCTTGTTTGGCGAGTTGTTTGGCGAAAAGGTTGGTAGCTTCCAGGCTGGATAGAGGTGAACCCTTATGGACAATAGCGGCGTGGGAGGGTTTGTGTGCTCGACCATCAAGTGATTTGATTGTGTTCCACAAACGATTTGTGGGTTCGTTGGGTCTGAGGTTGTTTACGAAATCTTCCCATGCAATGCGCTTATCGTCATTGATCTTATAGGAAATCCTTGTCATCAGTTCAGGGAGACATGGGTCTGCCGGGTTTGCTCTACGCATCTGATCTCTTTTTCGGATGAATGCTTTGGCTTCTTCGCTCAGGCGGGGTATGAAGTCTGGGCATCTTCCTTGTGGTATATGTTTTCTTGCCGCCTCTCTGAGAGTTTCAACCAGGAAGGAATGCATGTTGTGAGGGCTTCCTTCGTACGGAAATTCGCTGAGTCTCTTGTTCACTTCTATTTCGTATTCGTGCCATTTTGCTTTTCTGAAGTTCATGTAGCATCTTCGTTTCCCAATCGTTGGGATTCTCAGTTCTATCTCGAGTAGGACTGGTAGGTGATCAGAATTCAGCTTTCCGAGAGTTCTCCAGGAACAGTTGGTCGCAATGTCGTTTGTGACTGACGTAATGTCCGGAGAGGCTTCCTTACGTGTGTGTTGCTGAGGAGAGTTCAAGACTATGTAATTGCTCTGCTCGATAGCTTCACAGAGTGCAGTTCCTCTTGCATCTTCGGTACCAGTACTCCAGAGCTCATTGTGGGCGTTCACGTCACCAGCCACAACGCATGTCTTTGTATGTTTGAGGAAGTGGGCAAAGTCTGTGTTATAACCCGGTGGACATGAGGAGCGTGGAGGGATATAGAGATTAGTTATTCTCAGATTACCGAGTGTAGAGGGGATCTCGATAGTCATTGTCTCTATTGTCTTATCACCGTGAGTTGAGTCTGCTAGCACATATTGGTTGTCCTCTCTTATGATCATTGCGAGGCCACCTCCTGATCTGGTTCGGTCCTGTCTTATTAGTGAGTACCCTTTAATCGATGGCGATACGGCTGTGGCATCTAGTTTGGTCTCCTGGATTAAAGCTATGTGGATATTTTCCTCGTGGAGTAAGTCCTCAAGCTCTACGATTCTGCCCCGAATTCCATTAGCATTCCAATGGATGATTTTGAGGGTGTCTATCTTAGTTTGTGAGCTTCTTGGGGGAGGTCTGACACAGCTATGACATCTCCAGGATGGGTTCCAGGCATTGAAGGAGGAGAGACCAGAACATTTAAGATGTGTCCATTTCTGACACTTCTGACAGCGAACGCTATTGCAGGAAGCACTTTTGTGACATACGGTACACGGCCATCGCAAAGGACCCGGGTTGCTTTCTATTCCAGCAATTAAGAGGAGGGCGAGGATCAGAGCCGCTGGAAGGCCCTGATCCTTAATAGAAAAAAACGAGAGGATTGGACAGCTGGGGGGAGAGCTGTTCGATGTGTCCCTTGCGGGAGAAAAACCACTTTGGGATAGGTATAGTTTGGAGTCCTTTGCGTCCGGGACGTCTGTCGACACTCGCACCATCGTGTAGGCGACTCCGTTGGCGAGCCCTCTATACTTTCGAATGGCGAGTCGAGGCGTCAGTAGAACAGCTTTTTTCCCTTCTACAGTCAAATAATGGGTCTTGCGAAGAGTATCGCCGACTGCGGTACGAGTTCAGACCGATAAAATTTGTTCGGAATCAAAAGGAACTTCATCAAACTATCCCAAAGTATTCTCCACGACGAAAGCTATAGACAAGCAACAACAACGAAGACCACTCATGCATTTGCTCGTATGTTTCGGGTCGTTATCCTGTGGTAAAATGAATAAACGAACCAATTTATTTTTGTTAAAAGTTAGAACGAGCACCAAAAGGACGTCTAACATTTCTAATTCCTCTAGTAAAAAACGATAAAAACTTGCTATCATCTAACCCGAGCACTGTATGCCTTGTTTTTTGGAATCCATGTGAGATGAACGACTTTTTTTAAAGCTCATAATTTAAGGTTTTTTGACCGGACGTCTAGCAGATGCAATCCGGCTTAGTGGAGGCAACGTCTGATAGTTCAGAGCGTGGGTGAAAAAATCATTGAAGTCGTTACGTTGCGAAGAATTTCATCTGCTTTGAGCCTAGAATCGGCGCGAAACTCATGTAAAATATTTCTATTAATAAATTTTGCAGTACAATGTGGTCTTGCGGTTTCAAGTTTATCAAAACATTGTTTCAACAGCATTATAGTTCTCCAGGCTTGGCACTGCCTGTTTTGTAATGTTAAATTTGTTGGCGAGGTCCATGAGAGTTCGCCCGTCTTAAAGGCTTCTGTCGTACGCTAAAAATCGAATTTAAGAAAACGTGGTTTTTCGAATTTTCTAAATCAATACTCTATAATAAAAAACCTTCAACGAAATGTATAAAAATTACATCAGTGCCGCACTAGAATCTCGAAAAGTTTAGGAAAAAAAGGAGAGCTTTTGCACGCGAACAAAAAAAAATATGTGTGTTCGTTGCTTTCAAATTTGTCCTGGTAAATTATAGTCACCCTCTTTGTATGAAACATAATTAGAGACTGCAATGAAAATTTTTTTGAAATTTTTACCCTGTCATAGCAAATAGAGCTCTTAGTTACACTAAAAATAATTATGTTGCACTAAAAATGGAAAATATTCTTATTTTGAATGTTTCGATCGAAATTTGATCAAATTTCACGTTTTTCCAACTCGATATTGGATATGTTATTGATTATACTTTACCAATCGGTCATCTGGAGGATTAAGTTTGATCTCCAACACTCCAGGTTACTCAATTGATCGTTTTAAAAATGAGAAGTCGGTCAAAATTTTTTAGCTGGAAATACTGCATCGGCAGTCATGAACCTCCCCCAAAAGTCACTTTTAAATAATGGTGAAAGCTTTTCTGAAACTGTTAAACAACTCTTAAGCATTTAAAAAATGCAAAAAATATTGAAGATTGTGCTACAGGAATATATGTGATAGCAATAGAATAGCAATATAATAACTATATACTGCTTTCGGCATCCATATTTTCCGCACTAGGGACTAGTTCAAGATATGACGAAACTATTTCGGAAAAAAATCGAATTTTTTCCAGTATCCCCAAAAGTTATTGATTTTTGAAGATTGTGCTTATCATGATAGTGGTACATATTAGAGAACAAACGCTTGATTATTTCTTGCTTAAAAAATGATGTGATACTAGCTGAATTTGTTATGGTACATTCAAAACTTTTTTAATTTTCATGTTTAAAAAAAGACAAAAATTGAAATTAGACCTCACTAGAAGTTTCAAAAGATTGATAAAGGCTGAGCCCGTGTTTTAGGCATACTCTGACATAGCGCATTGGTGATGCCCAAGTTGAACTGGGAACTCCCATTGACATAATTTAAATTTTTAAAACCTTTTTTTAAATTAAAACTTTAAAAAAACGTTTTTTATCGAATTCTAGAGAAAATTAGCTCGGAAAACATCAATAAATTTTCATATAGCACTACATATATTGATCATTTTAGAAAATTTCATTGCGGTCTCTAAACATAATTTCAAGTTTGGCCTGTTTAAAAATATTATACCAAGTATTTGTGTTTTATTTATCAATTAAACTTGATTGGTCTATAACATGACTGTTCTTTCATGATTACGTTTGTAGTCTCGACGTGTTTGTGAGTGCCGATCGCATTTTCGTGGCAGCTGACAACTCTCGGTCCCTCTTTGATTTTCGTCTGCCTCTCACTATTGACGTTAGTTGAGAAATTTCGCGCTGGAGTAAGTTTTCAGCTTAGAAGAGATGCCTATTCAGTTCTTTCGAATCTTGAGGCAATTAGTGTTTTCTTTGCAGGAGAAAACTGCGGTGGGTACCTTGCATGCAGAGAAGGGTCTGCTAGTCGTGAGTGCCCGTATCAGTCTCCCTGCCTCGAACGATCTTTCCCAAGAATAATCTTTAGTCTTCGTGTTCTTTTTTCCAACCACTTTTTTTTACATTGGAACTGTAGGCGATCTTAGTCATTATGTCAGATCTTGTGGTGAAAGTGAATACATAATATTTTTTTTAATCGAAAACGGAGAAAAAAAATTTTCCTGCACAGAAGGAAGAATTTTTCCTGCACAGAATCGAAAATTCGAAACCTCGAAGAAGTTCTAAAATTTCTCATCAAATCAAATATACCGGTCTGCGTCAGATCTCGAATGATGCTCTCTTATTTTCATAGGTCACAGCCGCTCGTCAACACTTCAAAAATTACCGCTTTTTCGAGCAAATGATGATGATTAAAACCGAGCGAGTATTCAAAGTCTTTGCCTGATATTTATTTCTTTGAACGAACGCGCAATCGTTTTTTTTGTTGTTGTTTAACAGTGCAGGTTAAAAATGCTCGTCTTCAACGTCGTTACTTATTTTATAGTGTTCTGCTGTAGATTAGATTGATCTCAACAATTTAATCATCTTCATGAAAAAACAAACCATTTACCCGCCCATTATATGTAGCTCATGTTCGTCGTCAAGCAAAAAGGCTATTCAACAGAAAACATATGATTGATATTTTTCCATTCAATAAAGTCAACCTGAAACTTCGCCGATGCCTAGTTTCTCATCAACGTAACCTCGAGAAAGCATTTTCTTGGAAGCAAAGGGTTGAAGAGCACAGGAAACTGGATCACAAAGAGTTCATCAGCTGCGTATTGATATACTTCTCACGTGTGTTTGACGCTGTTCCAATACCCCTTCTAATGGAGAAAGTATCAGCTTTCGTAATCATAGGCTGTCTCGCAAAATTCCACGAATACTTCTTGCAGAACCGAAAACAGTTTGTCCGCATTGGTGAGTGCGACTCACAATCATACCTGACCCCAAAAAGAGTGCTACGAGGCAGTTGCATAGGCCCGTTGCTCTTCCTACTTCACATCAACGACCTTCCTGAATCGATCCCTGGTGGCTGTTCAGTAACTATGTACGCGGACGATGTGGATTTCTCAACGGTGAACAATCCTCTTCTTCTACAACAAGCAATATCTGCTGTATCTTCATGGTCTCAAGCTTGGGGACTAACCATATCGACAGAAAAAACAGTGGTCATCCGTCTTGGGAAAAAGCATCCTTCCTACTCGTTTTTCCTCGATAACGTTGTTTTAGCAGAGTCGGATATCGTGAGGGATCTGGGCGTCACGTAGTCTAATAAGCTCGTATTCGGTAGCCACATAGAGAATATTGAAATATTTTAAATCCCAATTAAAAAGTGGTGTTCTATCTACTCTTCTCTCGTCATGAATTCAGAACTAATTTATTTTATTTATTTTTTTGTCGTTCAAATTGTTCTACTTATATAGTTTTGTTTGTTTGTTTGTTTTTTTTCCCGTTTAATTCGCTATATTAAAGTTAAATTGATGTATCGCTTTTGTTATCGTATTTGACAATTGTTAAGCTGATCTATTCATTACTCATTTTCAATTGTAATTAAATTTGTGCCTTATTGCATCGAAAGATGTAGATAAAATATATATATATATAATATTTGTCAGAAAGTGAACCCCAAAAATCGCAAGAAATCGCATGGGACAATGTGTGCTCGGTTGGTGTATTGGTTGACGCTCTGCAAGCCCCGGGAAGAGGCTTTCTTTTCTATGCGATTAGACAATGTTCGGAAAAAATCCTATAATTATTCATGACAAATGATTGAACTATCGCACAGAAAAAAGCTAATCCACCGGGCGGGATCGAACCCGACCATCTCTGACTCTAACCGGGAGCGCGTGTTAACATTACACCACGGAGACACATTGCTATTCCGTGCGATAGTGTTATATGAAAGGCTCATATGCCTTGTTCTCTTATTCACACATGCTTATCAAGCGATTGCGTCATGAGTGGAGCGTAACTGCAGAATTCACGATTAAGACAGAGAAGAGAGATTAAAGATGGATGATAAATCTTCAAATGCTAAGTTACACAGTTCAAAAGCAGTGACGCCTAAAAATTCTAGTCCAGAAAAAAATCTAGTCCACCGGGCGGGATAGAACCCGACCATCACTGACTCAAACCTGGAACGCGTGTTACAAACTTTTTAACCTCATTTTAAAGCGCTATTTTATGATGCTTCTCAAAGTTGTAAAACATTTATTCATCTCAGATGATCATTGTCTCTAATTACCAGTTTACAAGAACCATCATACATCATGAAAATCACCGTTCAAAGCTAAAGACTCGTTTAGCAAAAACAACAACAAACAATTTATTAATCTCTGATACAATAGCGTAAGAATAAGTTTATAGAACTTCCATGTTCTTCTAATAACCTCCTTCAAATAAAAGGTTCACATCGAAGAAAAACCTAGAAATATTTAGGCTGTTCTCAAAAGTATCTGTGCTTGAAAAAAGGTTTATAATCAAAACCAGAACTCATTCCTCTTACTATAAGTTGTATAAGGCGGCTGAACACTAAAAGTATACCATGTACATAAGGATAGCTATTGTATGTATTCAGTCAACTTTGGAGCACAGACCTTAGACTCATTAATGAGGGCCGATGAGGGTGAGGTTCTGATTCAAGAACAACAGCTTAGAAAAGTTGGACGGGGAAAGACTTTTACGATAATCCGTCAGAATCCATTTAGCTCCGCTAAAACATCGCTAACGATCCGTAGAGAATTCGGTTCGATCGGGTCAATTAATTATCAGCACGCAAGCGCTAAAACTCTGTTTTTAAAAAGAACTGAAACATGTGCCAGGCAGGCAACACCAAAACCACCGCAGAAACTCTAGTTTTGGCCCTTTTTCGGTTTCTTTTTTGGTTTGCTGTCGATAATTTTTCAAAACTTCGAAAAAAACTTTTGTTGGACTTTTTTTTCTATCAAAATTTCGAAAAAGTTTTTTCCGACATTTTGGTTTTTCGAAAAAAGCTTTTTTTCGACTATTTTGTTTTCGAATATTCGAGAAAAAAATTTCGAATATTTTGTTTTTCGAATTTTCGAAAAAAAAATTTTTTTTTCGAAAATTCTCGAAAAAAACAAAAATGAACGGCCCTGATGCGAAGCACGGTATGCGCAAAACGGCGAAGAAGTTCCAAAAATCGAAATTTATTCACGAATAATTATTAATAGCAAGCTGGCATCGTTCTTTTAACGAGAGAAGAAAAAACTGAGAGTAAAAAACAAGAAAGAGAAAATTTAAAGACCTCAAAGGCGTCTCGCAGGTGAAACGCTCTCTTTTTATTCTCGATAAGCCGTTAAAAGTATAAGAGGAGCGCAATTCTCAAAAACCATTTGTGATTGTCACTCATGCTCAGATAGCTGAAAAGAATGGCAGATGCATGAAAAAAAACCTTAACATCCGGTCCAGGTTATGCATGAATCGTGTTCATACAGAACAGAGAACTGAACGGATGAGAAAAACAAAATCTAATGGCGTAGTAACTCAATATCTGGCTCAAAAGCTGACAGGAGAGCTTTTCATAGACTCTAGCCGGCTCGACATGAATATAGCGCGTGCTCAGATGGGGGATAGAGGAATGCTTCTCTGGGAACATGCAGGTAGTGGGGAGAGCAGTCCATGGAATTTAGTCCTAGTACTACATATATGTACCATCAGAGCAATGACGAAACGAGCGGCCAGTCTGATTATTTTATTTTATTTTTGTCAACGAAAGGCAAGATCAGAAGAACAAATTTCAAACACCACAGTAAAATATTAAAATTTCTCTTAATCGGTATTGGAGAAAATGTATCAGAAAGAAGTCCGATCAAACCACAATTCCATGAAGAACTTCCACGTTTGCATGAGGAAGCCGTGTGAACCTTGATATCAAATAATTTCGAAATGACCATTCACTGATGCGGCAATTTTGAGAATAAAAATGTATTTCGAAAGCTGTAATGTTAGTCGAACAGATTCTTGTATGTGAGAGTCTTTATTTTAGCAATGCGCATGAAATACATAACATGAAGAGCGATTTAATAAGAAGAAAAGATACAACATATTTTATGATTTTTTTCGTTTTAATAGCGAACATATGCTTGAAAAAATCGACTGCAAACTCTTCAACTCTGCTAAATAAAGTGGAGACTCACCGAGTGTTTACATACAGCAAGTTTCAGTGGAAAATTTCAATGATCAACTTGCTGAAGTTAAGTAAAATACAAACTAAAAAAAAATTTAAATTTTCGAACAAATCTTTAAGAAAAACTTTAAGGCAAAAATAAACTGACAGCAAGTTTTGTCATGAACTGAAATTAATGCCTTATGAGTGCGATATTTACATAGCATTGAAAACGTAGCTTGATGAAAAAGTTTCTGTTTCGGAATCGTTGAATTTTCACAAACTTTTTAATTATCCATGTTTGACTTTCAAGTTAGTTTTCTTTTCTTAATTTCTATCATCCATAATAAAATGACAAGCTCTTTTTAATCAGAGAAGTCAAAAACATAATACTGTAGAAACGTTCAAGATATAGGAAGAATGGCGCTCAGCTGTATATCTCGACTTCATCCAATCGTATGTTCCCATCGACATACAGGCAACGAATGCTCTCTCTCGGTAGTCTGTGCTCGAAGTCACACAAATGTCGATCATTTACCGCTATCTGCAAATGTTAAAGCACCCAACATTTTTCCAGAAAAAGCGGAGTAACACGGGTAACAAAAGTGTTGTTTGCAAGAATGATCTGCCTCTCACGCGCGATGCGTATCGCGTAAGAGAGCGAGACTAAGAATTAGATTGAACTATATTTATATTTGGACTCTACACTACTCGGACGATAAAGTTATCATCTCTGGAATCTTTGGACTACAAGGCAAGGAACATAACAGTGGCGATCAGGATTCTGGAAGGAGGACTTCGAAGAGGATTTGGAGGAGGACTTCAAATTTTGAAAGAGAGGCAAACGCGCAGAGCTAAAGGTTGCTCTGTGGTCAGTTCCTCATTGAGAGAGGCAAACGCGCAAAGCTAAAAGTTGCTTTGTGGTCAGTCCCTCGTTGTAAGAGAGGCAAACGCGCAGAGCTAAAGGTTGCTCTGTGGTCAGTTCCTCATTGAAAGAGGCAAACGCGCAAAGCTAAAGGTTGCTTTGTGGTCAGTCCCTCGTTCGAAGTTCTTCTACTTGTAATCGTACAAGTCGAACTCAAGAGGCCAGAGAAAGAGCAATAAAGTAAAGAAATGGAGGACAAAGGTGTCCAACAGATTTTGCTGGCAACGCAAATGCAACAAGAGCAACATGCGAAGCAACAACAAGAGCAGAGCGCCCTCGTCAATGCCCTGCTAGAAAGACTTGCAATGAGAGAAGGTAGCAGTCAGGCTAAACCTGCAGGACCATCGATTGATGCGCTTGAGAAACGCATCACAGACTTCGCATATGAGCCAGAAGAAGGTGCAACCTTCGAGAAGTGGTACAGCAGATATGAAGATCTGTTTGAAAAGGATGCTGAAGCTTTGGAAGAAGATGCCAAAGTAAGAATGTTGCTGAGGCATGTGAATTTCGCTGTGGAAAATCGATACCTGGATACAATCGCTCCACACAAGGCAAGCAACTATACTCTGAAAGAGACGGTTGAGAAACTCAAGAAAATGTTCGGAGACAAAAGCACAATCTTTGAGAAAAGATTGAAGATGCTGAACATGAGAATGAGTAAATCACATACTGATGATTTGAGAGTGATGGCAAGCACAATAAACAGAGCAGTGGAAAGTGCACAAGTGAAAGACATTAAAGTGGAACAATTCAAGACAATGATGTTCCTTACTTCTATTGATCTACCTCAATTTGAAGAAACGCGTTTCCACCTGTTGAGTGTTTTGAGAAAGAACGAAGAGACAAGTATAGAAACACTGCTGGATGAATGTGATCGATTGCATTCATTACATCAAGAGTCAATGGCAGTCCAAACGCAAGGTAGAACATCTCAACTCAATTATGTGAAAAAGAATCAACAAAGGAATCCATCGGAGAAAGGAAGGAAGAAACAGTTCGATGAGCAACGGAAAGAGGAATGCAATCGATGTGGAGTATCACACAGCAATGAATGTTTCTTCCTAAACAAAGAATGTTTGGCTTGTGGAAAAAAGGGCCACAAGAGCACGATGTGTAAGAATAAGCCAAAAGAGAAAAGAAGCAAGCAGTCAATGAATTCAATCAGAGTGATGAAAGTGAAGTCAGAAGATTTTGAGATAGAAATGCAGATGAATGAGAAAGCCGTTAGACTACAGGTTGATACGGGAGCAGATCTGACATTCATCTCGAAGGAAATCTGGAAGGACATTGGAGAACCGGAGTGTTCACTTTCGGATTGCAAACCAATTTGCGCAAATGGAACGCCACTAATGATTGTAGGAAAGTTCAAGGCAAACTTGGAAGTCAATGGAAAATGCGCACAAGGGTACGTTCACGTTACCACAGCGCCACTCAGACTCCTCGGAAAAGACTTCATTTCACAACTGGAAGTTCTGAAGTTGAATTCGACTAGAGACGCAACTTCGAATGTATGGAAAGTCATGAATAAGGAGCCGCAGTCTACTAAAGAGTATGAAGAGTTGATAAAGAAGAAATATCCGGGAATAGTTGAAGAAGGACTGGGCCTTTGCACAAAGGTAAAGGCAACGTTAAAGCTCAAAGAAGGAGCTCAGCCAGTCTTCAGGAATAAAAGACCGGTACCCCTCGCAAGCATAACTAAAGTGGAAAAGGAACTGGACAGGCTAGAAAAATTGAATTTCATCAGGAAGGTCGACACAGCCAAATGGGCTGCCCCCATTATAGTGGTGGAGAAAGCGAATGGAAGCACAAGGCTCTGTGCCGATTTTTCCACCGGGTTGAACAAGGCGATAGAGCTTCATGCTCATCCACTACCTCTGCCGGAGACGATATTCGCTGGGCTGAACGGTGGCAAACTTTTTAGTCAGATTGACTTTGCCGATGCTTACCTGCAAGTTGAGCTTGATGAAAAAGCAAAGGAACTGTGCGGTATCAACACGCACAAAGGACTTTACCGGTATGAAAGGTTACCATTCGGAGTGAAGTCGGCCCCAGGAATCTTCCAACAAGTGATGGATACAATGTTGGCAGGAAGTGAAGGTGCCGTGGCCTATTTGGACGACCTCATAATAATGGGGAAGACAAAGAAAGAACACGATGATAACTTGAGGGGAGTATTAAGTCGGATCTCTAATTTCGGATTCAAGCTGAAGCTGGAGAAGTGCAAGTTCGGCAGTACAAGCATCAAGTATCTCGGGTTCATTGTGGATAAAGATGGCAGGAAACCGGATCCGAACAAAATCGATGCGATTCGATTGATGCCCGCACCGCACCTACAGATGTAGCTACCCTGAGGTCGTTCCTCGGAATGGTGACGTATTACGGACAGTTCATAGCCGGATTGCATCAACTGAGAGCACCACTAGATAATTTGTTGAGGAAAGACGTGGAGTGGACGTGGTCTGAGACATGTCAGAACGCGTTCAAGAAGATCCTCGAAGTGCTAGAAACATATTTGAGTCTGGTCCATTACGACCCAAGTAAAGAGATTTTCGTGGCTGCTGATGCCAGCGGTCAAGGAATCGGTGCAGTTTTGATGCACAGAGCGTCTAATGGAGCAATGAAGGCTATTTTCCATGCTTCAAGAGCATTGAAACCAGCGGAGCGGAACTATGGGCAAATTGACAAGGAAGGTCTAGCATTGATCTTTGCCGTAAAGAAGTTCCACCGGTTCATATATGGACGGCGATTTACCCTACAAACCGACCATAAGCCACTCTTGGCAATTTTCGGTTCCAAGACAGGAGTACCCGTCCATACGGCGAATAGGCTTCAGAGATGGGCAACGATGCTAGTCGCGTATGACTTTCGGATTGAGTATGTGAGCACGAACAGTTTTGGATACGCGGATGCGCTTTCGAGATTGATCGCAAATTGTCCGTCCCCAGATGAAGACGTAGTCATCGCGAGCATTCAGGTCGATGAAGACGTCATGAGCTTGTTCAAGCGTGACATAAGAGCCCTACCATTGACAGCTGAAGATGTACGTCGAGAAACTCAGAAGGATATTACCCTGACAAAGGTCATGACATGGCACAAGAAAGACGCATGGCCCAAGAAAGTTCCCAAGGACATTTTACCTCTCTACAGAAGAAGAGACACTTTTTCAATAGTGGGAGAGTGCCTGATGTCGGCTGAAAGGGTTGTGATACCAGTCACACTTCAAAAACTGGTTTTGAAAGAGCTGCATGCAGGACATCCAGGAATGGTGAGAATGAAAGCAATGGCAAGAAGCATTTGTTATTGGAATGGTATCGACGGTGATATTGAGGGAGTTGTGAAAAGTTGCGAAAGATGCGCGAACAGCTCGAAGAATCCCGTTAAAGTTCCATTGGAACCTTCGCCAAAGGCAACCAGATCCTGGCAAAGAGTCCATCTGGATTTTGCAGGACCAATCGATGGAGGAAGTTATCTCATAATGGTAGATGCTTTCAGCAAATGGCCAGAAATTCTATCAACGAACAGCATGACGGCTACCGCTACGGTACGCGCGTTGGAATCCTGTGTTGCTCGGTATGGGCTTCCTGAAGTAGTCGTGACAGACAATGGAACGCAATTCACATCGGCGTTGTTCAAAAACTATTGTGTGAGAAATGGTGTCAGACATATTACAAGCCCACCGTATCATCCACAGTCGAACGGACAAGCAGAAAGGTTCGTAGATACATTCAAAAGAAGTTTGATCAAGATGAAAAGAGAAATGCACCACAGCGGAAATCTTGCACTCTTTCTTGTTTCACTACAGAAAGAACCCGAATGGCCAATGCGAGGAAGGGAAAAGCCCTGCGCAGCTGTTCATCGGAAGACAGATAAGAGGAAGAGTTGATTTGTTGAAGCCTTGTCAAAATTCTCAGGAAGTTGACCAGAAAATGAAAGCACAGTTCGATAAGCATCACGGAGTGAAGCCGAAAAAGTTCTCCGTTGGAGATCGAGTGAAATACAAAATCGGCGTGCCTAAGAACGACGTATACTGGCAAACTGGAGAAATAGTTGCAAAACAAGGCAAGGTTGCTTATTGGGTATTGCTAGATCAAGGCAGAAAAATCAAAGCTCATAGTAATCAGCTCACCCTAAGTATTGGAAATGTGACAGAGGAAATCAAGAAATCATGCTTGCCTCTGCACATACTGAGCGAAGCCTTTGGGTTGGTTACAGAAAAAGATAATGAGTCAGAAACAGAAAGAGCGGAGCCAAACCACAGAAGTGATGAACCCTTTTTCCCGAGAATTGTCAGAGACCCTGTCTCAACCCAAACGAACGAAGCACAACCTGGTGCCAGTTCACACAGTCGACCAAAAAGGGCTATAAAGGCGCCGGTGCGACTGGAGGTCAATCCTCACAAGAAGTTTTATTAGATTCGAGCATCGAGTCTAGGCAACATATGTATATAGAATTGATAAAATGTTGCCATGTTTGTTTGTTTGTTTGATTTCTAATGCAAACTATATTGCTCTATTATTGTAAAATAATAGCAATATGGTTTATGCTTTGACTTGTTGTTTTCTCTTCATGGTTACGAGAGAAATTTGAAGATTTTTTACTTCCCAAGTGAAGGTGGGCTATGATATGCCTATCTTTTGAGATAATGGTATTTATCTCAAGGGGAAGGTGTTGTGTGCAAGAATGATCTGCCTCTCACGCGCGATGCGTATCGCGTAAGAGAGCGAGACTAAGAATTAGATTGAACTATATTTATATTTGGACTCTACACTACTCGGACGATAAAGTTATCATCTCTGGAAGCTTTGGACTACAAGGCAAGGAACATAACAAAAAGTAAGAAAACCTACCTTATAATAACTGCCGAAGACACGAACGGTCAATTCAAACGGTGATCCGATTTGGAAAGGATTAAGATACCTGAGACAGAATCCCACTTCATACACAGACAGATTCCTTTTTTGTTGTTTGTGATGGTTTTGTGGCACTAAACATCTAGAATCTTTGTGTTTTAAAAGGTAAGAAAGATTGAGAACGGAGACACAACTGACACTAATTCCTTATGAGCTAAAACAGATCTTTAGAATAGACTTTTGCGTTCGAGTTTAACGAATTCGGCCAGAAAATACTATTGAGCTTTTCTTCAAGGAAAAATGAAGAATATAAAAAAGTTGAAAGATGTAAGCGTGAAAACCTGTTCTCTCTGCCCCATTCGTTGTTGATAAGGGAATTGACAACGACATCCCGGTCGGGAAGAGTGGAGAACCTCAACAACATTCTTCCAGTTCTATTTAAATGCTCACTTACACTCACAAAATCCTAACAAATCACATCGAAACTTCTAACTATTTTTCCCTGAAGGTTTAGGAACGAGACCGCATGAAACAATTCAAGGTTTAGGAACGAGACCGCATGAAACAATTCAGATCAATATTTACTTTTATTCCAGTTAAGTTAACTGAATTTAACGAAATACAGAAAAGCTTATCTAAAGCAAATCCCTGCCCTTATCAAGTAAGTGTGCTAAATTTTGTTTTTGATCTTTGTTAATCGTTTTAAGCAACTTTTTTTTTAAGCAAAAAATTTTCTCATTTTGTTAAGAAAATGTGTGCTCGGTTGGTGTATTGGTTAACTCTCTACAAGCACCGGAGCTTCGGTCCCAGCCGAGTGCTAAAGTTTTGCCCGTGTGATTGATTTCATTCATTATAGTTTCAGCCCATCGTAGCTTAAAACGATTAACGAAGACCAAAACCAATTTGTTCTCTCTACCATCATCTTTCTTTCTTTATCATGGATTGTGGAGTTACACTCCTTTCATGACGCAATTGCTTCCTGAGCATGCGTGACTAGGGGGAACGGCCACCATGCCTTAGAGATAGCAGGAAATCACATGAGAAAATGTGTGCTCTGTTGGTGTATTGGTCAACTCTCTACAAGCCCCGGTTAGGCAGCGGAGGTTCGGTCCCAGCCGAGTGCTGAAGTTTTGCCCGTGCGATGGATTTCATTCATTATAGTCTCAGCCCATCGTTGCTTAAAACGATTAACAAAGATCAAAAACAAAATTAATCTCTCTACCATCATATTTCTGTCTTTATCATGGATTGTGGAGTTACACTCTTTTCATGACGCAATTGCTTCATGAGCATGCGTGACTAGGGGGAACGGCCACCGTGCCTTAGAGATAGCAGGAAATCGCATGAGAAAATGTGTGCTCGGTTGGTGTATTGGTTAACTGTTGTTGTTGTTGTTGTGGCCGGTTGTAGCCGTCATCGAAGAGCGAGGCCCACGTGATATGTTTCTTTTCGCTTCGTCTTTCGTTGTGTATAAATCGTCAATTTTAAATAGACATCTTCAAGAAGTTTGCCACTTCTCGTGGTTTCTCCCACAAGTCGGTGAATGAGAGTGTCGTAGGGTTGCCAATGCAATCGAACATGTGTGCGACGTCATGAGATGTGGATGAGCATGTTGGGCAGACGTCTGGGATGGACTCGTCGATACGATGTAGATACGAGTTTGTGAATCTGCTGAATCCGGATCGAAGCTGGGAGAGCGTACATCTTGTGCTGCGGGAAGATCAATTTCTTCCACGTTGATGTCGGGCGGGGGTCTACCTCCAAGAATAACGGCGCCTTTCATTGATTGGAGTTCGCTGGCGACCATCATTTATTGGTTAACTCTCTACAATCCCCGGTTAGGCAGCGGAGGTTCGGTCCCAGCCGAGTGCTAAAAATTTGCCCGTGCGATGGATTTCACTCATTGAGTGTGCGAAACTACTGAAATCTACAGGGCGAGGCAAAATTTGATGTGAACGACTTTGCCGTTTTCCTTTTTTTTTGTAACGATCGTGTTTTTTGTTGATTGTATCTTCGTCATAACGTTTCAAACATATCCTGGTAAAATCAGAATGATAACTCTTTTCGTTTTCCCGTAATGCTTCCTGATATGTACCGAGACTACATTCTGCGCTTGAGCCAGTCCGGACAAGGTCAAGAGCACGTTACCAAGATCCCTGGATTCTCTCACAGGACCATTGAGGACAACATACGCCGTTTTCGCGAGACTGGTACGACAAAAGACCGTCCTAGGAGGCAGACCAGTGACCGCGACAACTTCCGTCCACGTGAAAATCATCCAAGACAAGATTCGTTATAACCCCAAACGGAGTCCCAAAAAAGTCGCAAAGAAGCTTAATATATCGGACAGATCTTCAAATCTCGAATGGGACTTCGCCCCATCAAGCTGCAGAAGAATCACGCTTTGACGGACCAGATGAAGGCGACCCGTCTTCGGAGATGTCGTAAATTGATTAGGCGGTTCGAGCCGGTGGACACTTTGGATATTCTCTTCACCGATGAGAAGTTGTTCAATATTGTTCTTCAATCACCAGAACGATAGGATTTAGTCGAAATCGCTCAACGAGGCCAA
This sequence comes from Allodiplogaster pararmata, assembly GCA_964056735.1. Lineage (NCBI taxonomy): Eukaryota > Metazoa > Nematoda > Chromadorea > Rhabditida > Diplogasteridae > Allodiplogaster > Allodiplogaster pararmata. The sequence continues at coordinate 44,223,735 of OZ057406.1, forward strand.
TAAGAGTGACTGTTACGACTCGAGAGAAGGCCATATACATAGCAAAATGTTTCGTTTTTCATATAGAGCGATTATTCAAATGGGTGAAAAAAATTTTGATTTGCCCTGGAAAAAAGTTTATTTGGGTTGAATTGCGCTTAATAACACCCGGGGAAAAAATTTCAACCAGCTTAGTTGTTGAGGTTGGTAGGTCGGTCAACCTAAACAAAAATCGCCAGTTGGGAGCTCACCTAGGATATTATAACACGGTTAAATTTTTCGGATCAAGTCCTAGAATACCTATCATACAAATACAAAATCTCTCGTATCTGAGAAGCTGGCAACGTTTTCGAAAAACATTCAGAAGAAATAATGTCTACAGAAGTTTTTTAAGAAGTCAACAGCAAAAAGGAACCATCCTCCTTCTGAATCAAAACGTGGATTGATGTGCAAGGCAACGTTGTCCCGATGATCTCCATTCACGAGTAATCCGCAGCACAAGTCAACGTGGAACCTGCTAAACTGAATTCGAAAAAGTCAATAAAATGCGTGGCATTATTATGCTACCACCCTATTTTTCCAGCTTTTTCCGGAAAAAATACAAGACTGTAAGCTGTTTTTCGAATGACCGCATCAATACTATTTCAGAGTCTTTCACTCCAAATTTGGTGTGAATTTATCGACAAAATTGTATAAATTTTTTTCAAACCACAAGTTTTTTATCAACAATAAGAGTTCAACAACGTTTGCTAGTTTTACTTTAATGAGAGCTTTGACCACCGATGACTGTATGACACTGAATACTCGGTTTGGCATCGAATTAACTAGGTTTTGAAGTGTTTAGGGATTAAGAGACGGCCAGGAGTCGGCAATCGCGTCTTTTAGCTTGTTTACGCCATAGGCTTTGTGGGTGGTCGATCCAGCCTAACATCGTTTTGTTTGGGAGTCGAAGGCTCTAGCATTATGTACGCAAACGGAGTCGCCTACGCGAAGTGCGAACGTCGACAGGACGAAAAGCCTAGACGCAAAGGACTACAAACTACACCTATCTCAAGTGGTCATCTCCCGCCAAGGGACAGGCCAATCTGGCATCACCATTCTTTTTACGAGCTTTATTACCAATTTTCCGTCCGCGACGGGCAGGCCCCGAAGCTCATGTGCATGGAGGCATCCCTCTATCTGCCACCTGAGGACGCGCTCGATACCAGATAGGGCTAACCGGTTCGTTGCTATGATGTGGAGTCAATTCGCGGGCTGTATCATCATCGAAGGGGTTTGAGAAGGGAGGGGCATTGTTTGGTATCTATTCCAGGGAAAATCGTGGTGGGCGAATTATCATCTTTGATCTACTGTTAGAAAGGAATGAGGGTTCTTTTCTCTAGATCTTTGATCTACTGCTAGAAAGGAATAAGGGTTATTTTCTCTAGATCTTTGATCTACTGTTAGAAAGGAATAAGGGTTCTTTTTTCTAGATCTTTGATCTACTGTTAGAAAGGAATAAGGTTTCTGTAAGAAAATATATCAGTCGGGTTTCATGGACCGTTACGAATGCAAACGCCCCTTCGAATCAAATATTTAGGGTGTAATTGACTATACTTCTTTAAAAATCTGGAAGGCAACTCAGGAGAGTTGAGAAGTAATCAGAGTGAAATTTAACTTAAAGCTCTCATTACCTATATGAATCAGCGACAACTTGATCCAAAACTGCTCCTTTGATAATAAAGGAAGCTCCAGCGGCCAATTCAACTCTTTCCACCAAAGGTAGCTCCTTAAAAAATTTAAAGTAGTTCAATGAAAAGAAACCAAGAATAAGTCTTACTATCTGAGAAAAACTGACTAAGTTTCGTAATGATCGAAGAAGTGGCTCGTGAAGAGGCTCCATTCCCTAAGTAAGTTTGCCAAAATTGAGTCGAATCCAAAGAGATTTACTGAGCTGCAAATGTTTTTTCTATGTTTTTGTGTTTTACAATGTGGTATTGAGTCTAAAAACTTATGGAGCGTTAGAATTTAAAAAAAATCACAGTGACGAACTGTGAAATTCACTGTGACTTTTTGAATTCTAAAGCTCCATTAGAATGTTCTAAAAAAAAGTCTTTGTTTTCGTAAAACTTGAAGAAAATGAAGTTTCTTTTGTGCAATACTTTTAGCTTACCTCGCTGACTTTGGTCACGTACTTAACGAAAAAAAAAGATGAATTGAAGCCCAATTTCGCCAAAAATTCTTACCATTTGAACTGCAGTACCGCTTAACTCCTAAATGTTAATTCTTGCTCAGGTCCTTTCATTTTTACCACGAATAAAGCGGCTCTGCTGGTGAACTAGGTGTGGTCTGCGTCTCTAAAATTTGGCAATATGCCAAAAACTTAAAACGCGCGAATACCATATCACATAAGGCTCGTTACTAAGCCGTACGGCCTCTTTCCTAAACGTGTAGAAATTTGCAGTCTGTTACTAAGTGTGGTTACGGTACTTTTTCCAAGTGTGTCATACATTTGTAGTTTTTCTTATACTTTTTTCATACATTTTTCTTTCTTATAAATTTTCCCATGCGGTCGCTTTCTCAAGCCATAGAGCCTCGTTAGCGTAACCATCGCCTAAGCGTAAGCGAAAAAAAACAGTGTTTTTGTTGTTGTGCGATCCCTCAGACTCGGATCGTCTTTCTCGATTTTTTCTAAGAAAATCTGTTAAAGTAAAGGGTGGAGGAATCTTGCGAGCCTGACTGCGTTGACCCATAGCTCATCTGGGGTTCAGTGCTCCGATAGGGCTGAGCAGTTGAGCAAGTGCTGCGTGTTGTGAGGCGTGGCTTGACAGATAGGGCATGCGTCGGCGATCGCTGGTGAGATTCGATGGCGATAGCTATTGAGACAGCTGTAGCCTGAGCGAAGCTGTGCGAGGCGTGTACGTGCAGACCGGGGAAAGAAGACTATGTTTCAACGATAGATGGAGAGTTTCTTCCAAGTACTTGATTCGGACTGTAGCTGGATGTCGCATCAACTACAGCTTTTGTGTGGAGTAACTTCTGAACGTCTTTGAGCGTAGACTTTTTGGGAGTATAGCTCTGGCCTGTTTTACTGACTTACCGCTGTATGTGGTCAGCGTTGCCCTCATGGTGCGTTGCGGTGGGGGGAATATTACTAAGCTCGAAACATGGATGCTGTGGGCAGGACCAAGCTGCGAGATATTGCTCACAGAGAAGTCTGCAGTGGTGTTGTACCGGAAGCACACGTGTATCTTCGAGGAGGTGATCGACAAGCGTGATATTTAGGCATCTTGTGGCGGCTCGTAATGCGGTCTGCATCGTTTGAAGCATTCGGATGCTGGTCTTAGACGCAATGGGAGTCCAGATAGGAGAGGCGTAGTGACACTTCTGCCGATCGCTTTGTATGTCATAACCATTGTCTCTTTATCTTGTCCCCAACTGGTTCCTCCAAGAGCTCGTATCACGTTGTTGCACCGATTTACTTTTGTGTCGGTGTTGCGGGCATGTGTTGCGAAGGATAACATGGGGTCGAAAGTGACTCCAAGAATCTTCGGTGTCTTGTTCAGCGGTAGCTGCTGACTGTGAAGTTTATCGTCCGGATGATAGTTCACTTGTTTCGTCCAGGGAGTCAAGAGGGTGACGGTAGATTTGCTGGTTGAAAGCGATAGGGAACGGGCGGTGAAAAACTCAGTCAGCGATGGCATGTAATCGTTGAGTCGGTCTGCAAGGAGGTCGAGCTCAGCGTCGTTCGTGCCTTTTCCCGTGATGTGCACAGTGAAATCGTCCGCGCAACTCGTTACATTAATGTCGGCGGGAGGCTGTGGGATGTCGCGCACATAGAAGTTGAAGAGTGAGGTCGAGAGGACTACTTCCTTTCCCAGTCCAGTGCGGATGATTCGACTTTTTGATTTTTGATCTCGGAATTCCATCTTTGCCTGTCTGTCGCGGAGGTAACAAGCAAGCCATCTCACAATGCTTGGTAGGAGAGTGGATTCATGCAGGAGCGAGAGCGGAGTGTAGTGATCCACTGCGTCGAAGGCCTTGGATAAGTCAACTGCTACTGCAACGGTGCGATGGGCCGGTTGAGGTTTGTTGAAACCAGTGACGACTGCTGTTGTAAGTTTCAGTAGGGCTGATGTGGTCGAGTTTTTTGGCCTAGAACCGTGTTGATACGCGGCGAATGAGAGATGAAGGAACATTGTTGGAAGAAGAAGCGCCTCTATTGTTTTGGCAGCAGGACACAGGAGCGAGACCGGGCGATATGAAGAGCCTTGTTTGCTGTCCTTCCCTGTTTTCAGTAATGGTACGATGCGTGATTCTTTCCATATTGCTGGAATGTTGCACTGCATTAGTGAACCGTTGACCATTGCGGTGAGGAAGGTGATTCCGACCGGGCCAAGATGTTGTAGGTGCAGCATTGTGATACCATCAGGACCGGTCGCCTTCGACTTCCTGGCACGTTTAAATGCGTCGCTGATTTGCTCCCTTTCGAATGTTAATGCGTCCGTTCAATTTGCGTAGAAGTTTGTGCATGTGATCGTCGGCCTCATTTTTGCGGACCGTGGTGAACGTCTTGTTGAATTTATTGGCTATGTCGCGATTACCGGAGATGTCTTCAACACTGAATGATGGTATCACGCCATTTGCTACCACGGCACTTGCTACCCGCGACATTTGCTACCTAGACATTTGCTTTCCAATGAAATTTTCTAAATAAAATTGAACTTGAAAAGAGGTTTTTTAAACTACTGATGAAATAAATTTTTTTTACAAAAAAAATATTTTAACATCGAAAAAATATTTTTAAATAAAAAAAAACGCTTAGGCTTAGCAATAGTTTACGCTAAAGAGAACGTACGGCTTAGGCTAACGAGAACGTATCAAAAAATTAATTTAAAAAAGTAAAATTCGGTAGCACATGTCGTGTTAGCAAATGGCGCGGTAGCGAATGTCGGGAAGCAATTGTCGTGGTAGTAAATGTCGTGAATCCGTGAATAAAAGTTGAAAACAGCTAAGCTAATTTACTAAATTAGACTGGACAAAACTAAAAGATTGTGGCTAATTGTTCTCTAAGGCCTCCTTTCCAAGTCAAACGGCCTCGTTAGCGAAATTTTAACTAAGCCTTAGCGAAAAAAATGATTGAAAAGTAAGCTGCCTCCCCCCAAAGAAAAGTACAGTAGCCTGCCTCCCCCCAAAGAAAAGTACAGTAACCTGCCTCCCCCCCAAAGAAAAGTACAGTAACCTGCCTCCCCCCAAAGAAAAGTACAGTAACCTGCCTCCCCCCAAAGAAAAGTACAGTAACCTGCCTCCCCCCAAAGAAAAGTACAGTAACCTGCCTCCCCCCAAAGAAAAGTACAGTAACCTGCCTCCCCCCAAAGAAAAGTACTCATACTTTTTAGATTCGAAAGCAGCGGAAAATCAAAACTAAGTAGACGAAGAAAACGAAAAAAGATTAACAATAAAGACAAAATAAGACGAAAATTTTATTATAAATGACACACGAAAAAAGTACCGTAACCACAATCTGCTACGGACCGCGAAATTTCACAAGTCTTACCTAAGCCGTACATCCTCGCCAGCGTAACCTTTGCCTGAGCCTAAGCAGAAAAAAAACATGAAAAGAAGATTTCACCAACACTTCGTATCACGACACTTTGTACCCAACATAGCTCACCAAACTTGTGAAATTTCTCTCGGCCGCCCGCCCGGTCCTCCAGAAATTTTTTGATCGTGAAGAAAATATGACAGAAATTTTAAAAAACTAAATGCTTGTAAATAACAAATTTTCTGTTGGTAAAACTACGGCTCCGACTTGGCGTAATAAAAGATCAATTGAGTTCACAAAACAGACCAAATGTTTTTTTACTGCCCCTTTCCACCCTCTCCAGCTGCCCGGGATCGCCCGCTGAACCGCCCGAGAAACTTATATTCAGCACATCCTGGTGAGCTATGGTACCCAACATTTTTTCCTCTTGTTTTTTTTTAATTCTTGTTGTTGCCGGTATGCAGCTTGCATCGAAGAAAAATTCTTCTGAGCAAGATGCTTCCGGAGAAGGTTGTTGATATCCTTCAGAGTCCTGAGACTGTCATGCTGCACCTTGTGAAGGCGGACATCGTTGTAGCAACGTGTTTATGCAATAGGCTTTTGTGTGGGTGGTCGATCCAGCCTAGCAGTGTTTTTGTTTGGGAGTCGAGGGCTCTAGCACTTTCCGACCGAAGAAAGACAAGAGGTTAGTTTGGCGCCTCGACTCGCCGTTAGAAAGTATAGCGGGGTATCGATGATATTTAGTCCTGTGGCTTGCCCAGGCCAGTCCAGTCATCACCATTTTTTGAATGATTATGCTGTTTTAGGTGAACAAATTTAACGTGTTTTCAAATGTTATTTTAGAGTTGAATAATTTTGCTGTTTTAGAAGGCCAATTTGAATGAACTTATTGTTTGTTTTCTCAAAGAAAAACGTATCGAAGGTTCTATAAAATTGATCAAATGATTTAAAAGGAGGAAATAATCAACGCCTACTCAATTCGAAAAACATGCCTAAATAATTCGAAAAAAACCTGTACCTAATTTCGTGAAACTTCCACCTTATTAACAAAAGCGTCTACTTAATTTAAAGAGACGTTCACCAAACAAAATTCTATGGTTTTTTACCTGGTACGCTAACTGTTTTAAGGTCCAAGGAACTGCAAAAGTTATGCAAACCAAAGATGAAGCGTCTCGCCAGACCATTATATCTAATTAGAAAACAAGGTGAAATTTTCTTTCCCACAATGTCTGCACGACTTCAAATCTGATAATCTGTTTTGCCAGAACACGCTTGGTATTCGTTTGAGAATTCAAAGAAACGTTAACCAAACAAGAAGAAAAATGTTAGGTACAAAGTACCGTGGTACGAAGTGTCGCGGGTACGAATTGTCGCCGGTAAGAAGTTTCAAGGATACGAAGTGTCTTGATATCGAAAAGTACCTGAACACTTTTAATCCTGACTGTGTGAATTAAATGTCAGGCTAACACGCTAACTTGTACGTACAGTGAATGCTTTGTGAATGCTTTTACCAACGAAAAGAGCAGCAAGTCTGAAGAGAGCGCGAGGTGATTGCAGACAAGCAGAGGAGAAAGAGAGTTAAGGATACGAAGTGTCGTGTGTCACTATGACAGCACTTAAACAGTTAAAACTCTACAGTCTGAATCTGCACCACGCCTAGTTTTGGAGCAGAGCCAATGAAATTATAGTGACCTATGAGTTTACGAGCGTATCACATTTTGTACCCGACTTTTTGTACCGCACAAAACTTTGTAACGCGACACTTTGAACCCGCAACATTTTGTTCCCACGACACACTGTACCGCATTTTTTCTTTTTAAAAATTTAATTTTTACTTCTTTTTCTGTTCATGTTTAGGTAAAGGTTACACAAACGAGGCCGTACAGCTTGGGAACGATACCTTTTTAGAAAAAAAACTTCTCATAGTATCAATTTTTGCCGATTTGATCATGGGTACAAAGTGTCGCTGTACAAAGAGTCGCGGGTACAAAGTATCGCGAGTACAAAATGTCGGAGATCGGTTTTTGAGCAACAAAAACGGCACAATTTTACCAAGGGGAGCCGTACTTTACTTGAGAAGGGAGCTTTTGTTTTTAGTGTGTTTGAACTACTGAATTCATTACACCAGTTCTCTATGGACGACAATTTCTTGTCTACCTATTTTGAAAAACGTCTACCTGATTTGAAAAACGTCTACCTATTTTGAAAAACGTCAGCCTAAATTCGTGCAACGTTCACCTATTTTAGTGAAACGTTCACCTATTTTAGTGAGGCATGAGTGAGGCCGCGCGTTTTATTTTTACATTAAAACATATTTTTACATTGAAAAACGCTTAGGCTTAGTAAAAGTTTACGATAACGAGGCCGTACGGCTTAGCGAACGAGGTAGAACAGCCAGGCCGTGTTTTAGGCGTCCTCATGCCTCACTTTGTTAATTGCCGTACTTCCCCCGTCCTTCTTCCCTGCCAACCCCTTTTCCCCATCTCCTTCTAAAACACGGCCTCAACTTAAAAACGGCCTGGCTCAATTTTTTCTTTCTTGTTCTCTTTCATTCTTTTTTATTTTTTTCTCTTTCTTTTTTCTTACTTGTTCTGTTTCTTCTTTTTTCTTTCTCTTTCTTATTTTTCTCTTTCTTGTTTTTCTCTTTCTTTTTTCTTTCTCTTTCTTATTTTTTCTCTATCTTTTTTCTTACTTGTTCTCTTTCTTTCTTTTTTCTTTCTCTTTTTTTCTCTTTTCCTTTCTTTTTAAATTATCTTTATAAATTTTGGGGAAAGGGGAGGGGAGGGGAAGGGGGGTTTACCTAAGCAGGGAAGGAAGGGGGCCCTAAAGGGAGAAGGGGGAGGAAGAGGGCCCTACCTAAGCAAAGGGGGGTAGGGGCCCTAGGGGGGGAGGGGGAGAAGGCCCTAAAGGAGGGAAGGGGGCCCTAAGGAGAAAGGGATTAAGAAAGAGGAGAAAGGAGAAATAAAGTAGATTAAAGGTAAGGGAGTTTTCATGAATAAAATCTCTTTCTGAGAAAAAAATCTTTGGACGGCTAAAGTAGATTAAAGCCAACTTTTTACTAAGCCTAAGCCTTTTTTTAATGTGAAAATAATTTTCTGATGTAAAAACAAAATTTGGCAAAAACTGCTCATCAGAGCGAATCCGAACTCTAACCAAGCTACTCACAGTCAAGCGCACTAACCCATACACTCATGGAAATAGACAAAGTAGTAGTGATTAAGACAAGGATGGGGGGAATCTTCTTGCATGGAGAGATGTCAGGTTAAATCTTATCAATCTACTTTCATAATTGCACCATTCCGTGAATGCAACACAACGTAACTGTAGTAATTTTGTGAACACATGTTGGACATTCTCTAATTTTCTGATCAAGGTAATTTTGTGGGGAGACCAAACAATGGAAGCAAAGTCTAGCACCGGAAGAACATAGGTTCTAAAGCATATAATATATGGTGCTGCTATTTTTATCGATAGTGATCTGAATAAGGCATAGACAATTTTCAATGCTCGTCTTGTTACCTGTTCAATATGGTAAAAAAATGAGAGCTCATTATCAACATAAACTCCTAAATCACGAATTGGCGATTCTGAGATGATGAATGCAGTTGGAGGTGAGTTCGTAACCAAATAAGGAAATTTTTGGTTCTTTTTACTCATATGGAGAGCATTAAGTCCAATTTATCTTCATCTGATAAAGAATTTGTGCAGAGTTAAACGCATTGGATTGAGAATCTGGTAGACGATTCACTTTGATCTGTGTCTTGCCTTGTTGATGCGTTGTTGAGAAGAATAGGATTTCGAACGTTTCGCTTTATAAAAGCATCGTCAGCGAAATGAATCACCTTAACACAATGGTGAGCACAGCAGAAATATGTATCAAAAAGGATAAGAAAAACAAATACAAATCAAAATAATAACGAACCAAATAATGGTGATACAGCCAGAAGAGGTGGCTGTGATATAGAACACAATTGAAGAACCACCGAAGAAATAATACGAGAAAAAAAAACAGAAAACAGAAATACAATATAGATCAAAACAAGCGAGATGATCCTAAGGAAGGGGCAGGAGGGAGAGATGAGAGAGCTCTTCTGCCATTTCGCTCTTGTTGTTAAGGCCTCAAAGGTTAGCTCATTTGAGTTTCGTTCTGCGTCTATAGCCAAAGCTAAAAGCATTCTTAACCAAAATGGGTACAATTGTTCCAAGAAGCCTCACAGCCGAAGGGTGTTAAAACAAGATGTTAAAACCGACCTACCGACCAGCTATCTTGACCAGCTAAAAAAAAAACTCAAGATGTTAAAACCGACCTACCGACCAGCTATCCGGGTTAAACCTTGTTTCAGGAGGAACTAAGAACTTTAAATTGTGCATTTTTGAATTCCTGTAACTTCGTTCAAACACCATGTAAAGTCTTCATTTATACCTCAACAGAAAGAACTTTTGCTTACGAACACGAAAAACACAAACTCGAGATGTTAAAACTCACCTACCGACCAGCTATCCGGGTTAAACCTTGTTTTAGCAGGAACAAGGAAGGTAACCCGAGGTTGTCGTTCCTAACTCTACTCCTAGGCATGTCTCTGTAATCCTTTCCGAAACATCGATAGAATACGCGTCTGGTGAAAAAGTTCTGAACTTTCGCGAGTGCTTTGATGTCTTTCTTGACGTGGGGGGAATAAACTCTCGTGTAATGTTGTAGAATGGATTTAACATAGATATTATACGCATTAATAAGTGTCTTAGGGTTCTTACTTTTCAGAACTTTAAGAATCAAATGGCACTCACGTTTTTCTTTCAATGCAGAAAATGTGAGGCGATTGTCTAATATGAATCCTAAATCTCTAATTTCATCTGAATATTTAAGGGGTTGCCCATTTACGAAATAAGGAAAGAGGAAATTTATCAGAGTACCTATACGCAGGACTCCACATTTGGGTAGGGATAAAGGTAGTTGTCAAGCGTTTGACCATTTATAAACTGAGTCATTAGCTTCTTGTAATACTATATGAGAATCGGAGGGTTTGAAAGACTTATAAAGCTTCATATCGTCAGCATAAATTATTATTTTACAACCTGTATTCGCAATTTCATGAACTATATCAGCTGTGAATATTATGAAAAGAAGAGGGCCTAGTACGCTACCCTGAGGGACATCGCTAGTGATGGGTGAGCTTCTGGAAAGAGAGTACCTGACGCGTACTTGGAATGTTCTGTCTCTGAGGTACTCTTCTATCCAACATATAATTTTCGTAGGGAAATGTAGCTCTTTCAGTTTAAAGAAAAGTTTGACATGAGACACTTTGTCAAACGCCTTTTCATAGTCAAAATAAAAAACGTCAGTGAATTTCTTATTGTCTATTTCCACGGAACAGTCTTCTAAGAATAACAACATTAATTGCTCGATAGACCTCTTATGTCTGAAACCAAATTGGTCGTCTGGTAGAATATTATTCCTATCACAATGTATTTCCATTTCTATCGCTAAAATTTTTTCGAAAATACGGCAAAACAGAGAAGTGATACTGATAGGGCGATAAATTGCAGGGTTACTGAAAGGGGGCTTCTTCTTTACGGGGGTTACAATGGAGTGTCTCCATCTCTCTGGTATTTGGGAGCTTGTGGAAGAACTATTAAAGATAATCTCAAGGGGAATCGAAATAGAAACTGCGATTCGCTTCATAAAGAACATGTTGATATTGTCTGGAGTACTACAAGAAGATATAGGATACTTTTCTATAATATCGCATATAAGAAGGACTCAAAATAGGAGTCGGAGTGAAATGATCATCCCCATGTTTTTCATGTTTTAAACATGTTCATGACTCTGCGAAATAGAAAAGCGGTTATCTCTTATGAAGGCTATTACTAAACCACGCTTCTCACGCCCTTCATGCCCGTTCATTACTAATCCAAGCCACTGCGCGGGAAATTTCGTAACTTCGCCCCATGCGCTTTGTTTAGTTTTTCAAGTTTTTCATGTTTTTTTTCTGCTTAGGCTTAGGCAAAAGTTTACGCTAACGAGGCCGTACGGCTTAGGCTAACGAGTCCGTATCAAAAAATATACATAATAGTGCGTCAATCACTCTTTCTCTCTTTTCCGCACAGTGGAGTGGATTAGTAATAAACGAGCGTGAAGTGCGTGAAGGGCGTGAGGAACGTGAGGGGCGTGAGGGGCGTGGTTTAGTAATGACCCTTATAACTTTGCTGAAATCTTTGCCGAATTGAGGTAAACTTTTCACTGTCACACGTTTTTTCGACGCGTCAATTTATTTACCCTCGACCAGTCTTTAATTATTTTATAATTATTTTGAGTGAGAACCTGGTTTGGTTTATTGTTTCGTCGCTAAAATATATTCTGCTTAATTTGATTGATAAAGTGTTCAAAAATAGAGTGTTAGATTTGACGAAACAAGGATAGAGAAAAACAAAATTGTAGCGTCGCACTCAAACTTGTGCTAAATCCCGTAGCGGTTCAACTTTAATGAGTCTGGGAAATGGGTACGTGCTTAGGACGAGTGGGAAAATATTATAGTTACCGATTAATGAAGAAAATGAGTGCAAACAGTTGCAAAATGGTGATCTAATAGCTTTCTTATCAGCATTATTTCTAAGTGAAACGTGATAAGGTCCTTGAAAATTCGGGAGCTATGTTCATGTCGTCCTTGACTGTTACATTTTTGAAACATTCAAGTTTGGCGAGTAGGAAAAATTGGTAACAATTAAAGTAATACATAAATTTAGTGAAGTCCATCCATACTTCTTATTTCACCCTCACCCTATAAATATCGTCTAACCTATTTTCTTAGGATTATGCTTCTTTAAAAAAGTCTCAATCCTATGAATAATACTTGTACCTTCTGGTTTAATAACTAATGGATTTCTCTATCTTAGCGAACAGCCTCATCTGTTTGAACAAAGTTGTTTAAAAAGATCTTTATCTCAACTCGCAGTATCTATTATTACTCCCTCCTCTATGCTCCGCCTTATTCGATTAATGTTTCTTCGCTCCATTATTTTACTGAACTCGCATCCGTGACAGTAGCCCATTGTGTATACATACAGTACCGTGCAGAAGTATACCAAAAAGTATATTTTATCGTTTAACTTTTGTGTTTTTGCGCCCACTAGCGCAATTTTTTTATATGTTGTGTGGCTCGTGATTTACGTCATACTGTAAAGGAATGAAGCGGTTTCTGAAAAAGCAGAACAGCTCAGCAATTTTTTTCTGAAAATAGTCTTTTTCGAGATTTTTGACATATGTTCTTGTTTATTTGTTTCTGTTTATTGCAATGATCATAAAAAAAATTCTAGCATTTTCAGATAATGGGTCGACCCAAAGGCTCTGAGAATTTAAGTGAAAAGGACCGGCAGACCATTGCAAGTGGGCGGGCAATGGGCATGAGTTTGGCCGATCTGGCGCGCCAATTCAAGACTGATGTCGGCACGATCTCTCGCTCTGCGAAGACGCCAATTCGGACGAAATCACGTGGAAGGCCTTCCCTAACTTCTCCCAGCATCAACCGTGTCATCACTAGGATAAGCAAAGCCAACCCCCGGAGAAACGCGGTTGAAATTCACAAGGAACTGCTGCAGCACTTCAATGTTAAAGTAATTTTTTTGTGTTTTTTTGGCATGATAATTTTTTTCTTGAGCAAAAATTGGTTTTCAGATCTCCGTCGATACGGTAAAGAGGCGTCTGCGCACCGCCGGCCTCTTCGGACGTCGCCCGGTGAAGAAGCCGATGATCTCGGAGAAGACCCGGCAGAGGCGATTGCAGTGGGCAAAGGACCATCAGCGTTGGACAGTGCAGGAATGGAATCAGGTGCTCTGGTCTGATGAGAGCAAGTTTATGCTTTTCGGGACAGACGGAATTAGCCATGTGAGGCGGCCTGTAGGCTCTAGGTTCAATGCTAGGTATCAGGTTCCGACCTGTAAGCATGGGGGAGGTTCAGTGATGGTGTGGGGAGCGTTCCACGCGGATGGGGTCGGGCCTCTGCACAGGGTAGAGGGTATTATGAGGAAGGAAGATTACATAGAAATACTCTCGAACGTCATGCTGCCTCATGCGCGCTCGAACATGCCCCGGGGCTGGATATACCAGCAGGACAATGATCCAAAGCACGCTTCGCGTGCGGTCCAAGACTGGTTTAGTCAGCGTCGAGTGACCCTCATGGACTGGCCGAGCCAGTCACCGGATCTAAATCCGATAGAGCACGTGTGGGGGGAGCTAGGTAAGGCCGTCCAGGTCAAAACTGCTTGGAATGCGGCGGAGAAATTCACCCAACTCGAGCAGGCCTGGCACGTCCTCCCGGTTTCAACCCTCGCCAACTTGGTGGCCTCTATGCCACAAAGATGCAAGGCAGTCATTGACGCTAGGGGTATGACGACGAAGTATTAGACTGGGGTAATAAAGTTTCGGGTAAAATTGGACGGTTAAGTTGTTAGCGAAGATGTCATAGGTTACTGAAGAATATGTGCTCAAATTGTGTTTTTCTTGAATTTCATATTTTATGCTGTTTTTGTTCACAGTTAACGGGCATCTCAAAAGTTATGTTGAAATAGTGTTTCGAAGTACTTGAAGATTATCTAATAAAAATTTGAGCCTTTAATTCGCGTTCGCTGCAGAGAAACACTGTAAAATATACTTTTTGGTATACTTCTGCACGGTACTGTACATATATGTACATATGTAAATGTCTACTTGCAAGGAAAAAAGAATGAATTTGTCACCCAAGAAACTTTTTGGCGAAGTGTCATTGCGTTGGAGAATTACAGAATTATAAAAAAAAGTTGAATTTTTTTCAAAAGTTTGGTGATCAGTATTTTGCAATTTTCCACTGATATCATGTGCCATTCTCTCTCTTCCCCTCTCTTTCTCACTTTCTCTCTATGGTCTCTTATTACAATATCAACTCTTTCTTCACTTCCAGAATCTCAGAAGCGGTTGGCCAGTCAAATATTGGAATTAGGATGGCTATGCTGCTAGTTTTGAGTACTTTTCTAGTGACCAGCGGAGTTTGGGTTGCGGTTGGTTTGGCTTTCACTTCTTTTTGTTCACAAGTTCACAAACAATTTTGTGAAAATTAGATTTAAATGAATATCACAATCATAAACTCAAATAGTTTACTTGAACAATTCCACCCGTTCCTATTACTTACTTAACCTGATGAACTGGAATTAATTGGCCGGTGTTTAGACTGAAGAAGTAAAATCGCGAGAATTATTCTTCAAAGCAAAGTAAACCTACAATAAATGTTGAACTAAACCAAATAACATTTTTTTTCTTTCTTTTCAAACGTGAATTCATTCTGGAAGAAGTTTTTTCTGACTAAATCGACTAAAACGTGCTCATTAAAGTATATTTTAAAAATCCGTAGTCTCTAAGCATTGTCTCATGTTATTTAGTGTATAATTTTTATACAAATACTCAACACGTGAAGAAGTTCTTCAATTTATTAGTCAATAAGCATTGAGTACTCGATGTTGAGATCTACTTCGTGGTAATACGTGATCATGAGTCGGTCAATAATTACTACTATAACGCGGCCCCGACTAGCACAGCTGCAATTAAAACTAATTCTACGACTAGAGTTCCGACAAACAGCCGAGTTTGCCCTGTGGAGGGAGATCAATTCACATGCGTCGAACAATGCGAGTGCGATCTTTCTCAAAATTTTTTTCTCATTTGTAGGATAAGTTAAAACACTAGTAATAGTTGCAAAACTTTTTGTCCAGTTCAAACTGTTTAATGAATTACTCAAATTTGATGAACGGTTTAATTCTTCGATGGAAAACCTTTGTGCCTTAGTAAAAAAACTTTTTGTTGTTAAATTTGAGCTTGATATTTCATTGTAATATTTTTTTAGATTTGGGAGCAAGCATAATTCATTTTTTTCTTATTTAACTTAGTTTTTTTCAAAAAATTAAATCCTTTTCAAGATTAATCGTTTGTGAGTCGATCCCGTTGGGATTACAGTATCCCTTTGGTGCACCGAAACATCAATCTACAAAGGAATGTTGGCTTAGACTAATAAGTAGGTTTTAAAGTTTTTTAAAAATTACTTTTCCAAGGTTCATACTGTTTTTTGATAATTTCTGTTAGTTTGGATACTGTATTATATACAGTGAGGTTTTAAAGATTCCTCATCACAACCGGAATGACAACTTGGATAGAAAATAAAGTTTTAATATTTGAAACAGTAGCCTGCGTCAGAGATCAAAACGTTTGATGGAAATATTAGGGGAAAATAACGATCAATCAAACCTCTTCAACAGTGTAACACAGGGTATGAAAGCACGAGATGTCAAAAAGAACAGTTCGATACGACTTCAAGCTTGCCAGTTAAAGCTAAGAGCCGGCCTCAGTCCTGAAGAATATAAACACGTTGAAGGGAGCAGAACGGAATTCATATTCGGAAGTACAGTGTTGTCCTTTGGAAGAAATGAAAGCGGCGAAAGAAAGTTATGTAGAATGTCAACCGCTCTAGACAATCCGAGCAATATGAAGAGGCTAGAGTAAATGAATATGAATGAGAAAGGGGTAGAGAGCGGCCAAACATCAAACATCACATGAGCCGCACGGCAGAATGAAGGACCCTGTTGATGTATGCGGTTCAGAAGAAGCAGAGTCGGAGATTGTCCTCGGCTCATATTATTGGACGCTTCTCCTTAAAGACACTCCAGAAGTCACTGATGACAGAAACTCTTCAACAGATGTCAGGCAGAGACTTGACAGGGAAAGATATACAGATAGAGAGACATAGACAGAGACAGAGACAGAGACAGAGATAGAGACAGAGACAGAGACAGAGACAGAGACAGAGACAGAGACAGAGACAGAGACAGAGACAGAGACAGAGACAGAGACAGAGACAGAGACAGAGACAGAGACAGAGACAGAGACAGAGACAGAGACAGAGACAGAGACAGAGACAGAGACAGAGACAGAGACAGAGACAGAGACAGAGACAGAGACAGAGACAGAGACAGAGACAGAGACAGAGACAGAGACAGAGACAGAGACAGAGACAGAGACAGAGACAGAGACAGAGACAGAGACAGAGACAGAGACAGAGACAGAGACAGACTTCTGGGGAGACAGAGAGACAGAGAGCCAGAGAGAATGAGAGACAGAGAGACAAAGAAAAAAGAAATAGAAACCTTGCTTAGTTCATTCATTAAAGGGAGCAGAAATCTACGACGCGCTAAAAGGCGCTGCTGCTCGGGGAGTCTCCATTCGAATTGCCGAGGATGTCGCGACTAATCAATTTCGTATGTTTTTTTCTCTCTTGAACTCTTTTTTTCTCTCTTGAACCTCGATTCGACTTCGATTTGAAAGAAACTAACTACAAGTTTCATCTTGAAGCTATGTCTGTTGTCATTTTGTCAATTTCTATATGTTTTTCGTGTATTTGAACAGTACCGGATTAGTGGATCAAAAATGTTTTATACCGTACTGCTTGAAGCTGTTCGAATTATGCTTAGAGCAGTTTTTAAACAATAACTCTTTTGAAAAAAGATCTGAACATTCTTCAAGTTCCTAAAAGTACAATAACAAAATGTAATGCTCAACACTTTTCCGTACCAGCATTAACACCGGTAACTTTGAAAGAGGCTTGTAATCGCTAGAAACCTTGCAGCCAATGGAGAAACGGCTGTTCTGCGAGATTTGTTTCCAAACCAAGTGAGAGTACGACAGCTCAACTTCACTCGTTGGTTCGGACATGGAATACTACACACGAAGGTGAGCGAATTTGGTTTCTTAGAAATGTCCTTCTGTTGTTTTTGTTGGTTACTTTACACGAAGGTGAACGTAATTGTTTCCGCAGGGGAGTCTTTCTGTTTTTCTGAGAATAATAAATCAATATCTTATTTATGGTTTCTCGTGGTTATGAGTTGCATGTATCATTCATTTGAAAGTGAGCATTGTAAATTAGAGTATTCCCTACTCCTCGTTGATCTCAAGCAACGGATTTTTATACCGAGCAGAGGAGCGGAGTCTTCGCAGAAACTTGTGCAAAAATCGTGTGGTGTGACGGGAACCGAACCCGTGACCTTTCGCGTTCCGGGCGAATGCTCTCCCCACTGAGCTACACACGCACACATGATAATGCACATTTTAAGGCCCATACAACAGCATACAGTGGATACTACACAGGAAAAAAAAAACAGAAAGAAAAAGAGGGAGAGCACAGAAAAGAGAGAGAGTGGAATATAGAAAGAGGGAACGAGATAGATACAGAATAAAATAGAGAGTGAGCGAAAGAAATAGAGAAAGAGAAATAGGTAAGAGAGAGATAGGTAGGTAGAGAGAGACAGGTAAGTAGAGAGAGATAGATAGGTAGAGAGAGAAAGAGAGAGAAGGAGAGAGAGATAGGTAGAGAGAGAAATAGAGAGAGAGGGAGAGAGATAGAGCGAGAACTGAATGCTCTTCAGATAACCAGGTTATAGGTTTCAATTCTTATGCAGGCTTGGGCAGTGGATGGCAAACATGCTTATGTTGGCTCGGCCAATTTTGATTGGAGGTCCCTGACTCAGGTTAAGTTGTTATATATATTATATGATTGAACTAACCCACAGAAAAAACTAGTTACGTGTAATGGTAACACGCGCTCCCGGTTTGAGTCGAGATGGTCTGGGTTCGATCCCGCCCGGAGGACTACCTTTTTTCTGTGCGATAGTTCAATCATTTGTCATCTTAACCAGGCGTCACTGCCTTTAAACTGTGTAAATTAGAATTTGCTTCTAGTGAATCCCCATTTTGCTTTACCAAATAGAAATAAAAAGAAAAATCTTTTTTCATAAAAAATTTCATAACTGACTTTTTTCCTTCATGAAACTTTGATTTCCTCAGAACTCAATTTGTTCGATTAATTTGTGTTAAGTAGCGGATTCACTGTTATCTTCTTCCATCCAACGCTTAGAGTTGTTGTACTCGGTTAAACGCATCGGATGGTGAATCCAGAGACGATACACATGTGTTCCGTGTCTTGCCTAGTTATGCGTTGGAGGAAACATGAGAAGAATCGGACGTTTCGCTTTATCAAAGCATCATAAGCGCTCAAATAAAACCTCAAAAAACAAAGTTGAGCACAGCAACAATAATAATAGTCGAAGAGAATAAAATATTCACTTTTGAAGAACTGACCAAGAGAAGATGAGATTTATTTGAGAAGAGGAGAGGTGGTTGTGATAGATGGGAGACCACATTCAATATAGGAAATGAAAGAAAGTGTTGATCAAAATGCCTGAGATGAGCGAGTTTAGATACATATCTTAAGGAAGAGGAAGAAGGGATAGATGTGCATGCTCTTCGGCTAGTTCCGTTTTGCTGTTCAGTCCGGGTTTGCTAGTCTCTATGAGCATGGCCTCAATGATTCTACGGCGAACAACCTTAGGTTCAACATGAAAAATATCGGTCAGTATATACAATCATCAGTGGAGTGGGCAGCGAGAACATGTTGGGCGGTTATTATTGTTGCTGTGCTCAGCATTGGTTTTTAAGGTTTCATTTGATTGCTAATAATGATTTGATGAAGCGTAACGTCCGATTCTTCTCCTGTCTCCTCCAACGCATAACTAGGCAAGACACAGAACACGCGTGTGCTGCTCTTAGACTTGGGATGGAATTTATCGAGAAAAAAAGCGAGCAAAACAGTTTCTCATCAATCTTTTATAACAGTTTTGGTGATTTTCAAGGTGAAAGAAATAGGAATCGGCGTATTCGGTTGTTCTTGCTTGGCATCAGACGTGAAGAAGATTCTCGAAATTTATTGGCTGATGGGTGAGTGATGAAATCTTCATTAGGCAGTGTTACTCGGATTAACTGGTAGATGTTCTTAACACACTCTCATGCTCTATCACTCCTTCGATTAAGCCATGCCAAAAGGAAAAGGATTTGTTAGTTAGACTGATAACTCTCATCGTAACGAGCAACTAATCAAGTTCTTTTGGTTTCAAAGTTTTGAGAAGGCTCATTTTTTTTTGTTGAGTGAACCAGTCAGAGACATGCATGCAATGAGCGGTCGGATCAGCTTGAAGAACAAAGGCATTTGAGAACAAGGCATTTGAGCCTTTCATAAAACACTATCGCACGGAATAACAATGTGTCCCCGGGGTGTAATGGTAAACGCGCTCCCGGTTTGAGTCGAGATGGTCTGGGTTCGATCCCGCCCGGTGGACTACCTTTTTTTTCTGTGCAATAGTTCAATCATTTGTCATCTTAACCAGGCGTCACTGCCTTTAAACTGTGTAATTTAGCATTTGAAGATTTACCCGTATGTTGTCGTAGGAGACTTCAATTGTGATGCTCTTTCTCCCCTCAATACTCCCTCAGATCATGTTTCAAATGATATGGTTACTTCACTAGATTTGTCTTTCCTCTGTCGACAACCAACCCGAGTTAATCGATGTATTGACTGGCTTATGACTTCTCAGACGTCTCTTTTCTCTAATTGTCGGGTAATCCCTTCGTTTCCATCTTGTGACCACTCAGGACTTGAATGTTCAATTAGATCATCTACAAGGCTTCATTCTCCTACCCTTGTGCCTGACTATAGCAGAACCGATGTTGATGCACTTAATGCACATCTTTCCGCTATTAATTGGGAAGCTTCTTTCGATCTTTTCCATTCAGTAGATGATCTTTATTCACGTTTCCTTTCCATCCTCAAAGAAGCCATCTCTATACATGTTCCTAGTCGTTTTCCTCGCACTTCTGATTTTGTTTTTCCTCCCCATATATGTAGGCTTATCGCCTATCGCGATGCTCTATTTCGCAACATACGTATTCCTACTGTTCGTTTACTCTACAACAAAGCAAGTTTTGATCTATTGAAACAAATCAACAAGTGGAATAGAAGTTGCCAGAAGGCCAAATTATCTCGATCACAGAATCTCTATCAGCATATCGCCTCTCTGACAAGACCTAAACCTTCCCCTCCGCTCCAACTCATTGACCAATCTGGTCACATATCAGTAGATTCTAATAAGAAATGTGAAATTTTAGCATCCGAATTAGCATCTTCTTTCACTCATGATAATAACTCGCATCCCCCTATGTATTGCCCTCGCATCACTCCTAAGATGTGTCCTTCATTGTTTCTCCCTTCCACAGTTGAACGTTTTCTTTCTAAGCTGAAATATTCTGGCAGCCATGGGGCAGATGATATTCCTCAACTTATACTCAAGAAATATGCTTCTTCTATTGCTCTTCCTTCTTCCTTTGCATATCTGATTCAAATTCCGTTCTTGAACCATTTCCGAACGTGTGTTATTAAGCATACGCTGACGATGTTAAGATTCATGTTTCGTAAAAGAAAAAAAACTTCGTTGAACGCTGTCATGAATTACAATTGGCTTTGAATACTGTATATGATTGGTGCAATTCTAATGATCTCACTCTTTCTTCATCTAAGAGCACTCATCTGCACATAGGCTCTCGCACTCTCTACCCAGCCTACAAAATCGACGATGTTCCTCTGACCCTTTCCTCGGAAGTGCGAAATCTCGGAATCCAAATCGTACCGTCTCTCCGTCGAAGCCAAGCAGTAACTGATAGATTTTCCAAAGCAACGACAGCAATGTATTCTCTGTTTCGAGGAGTTTCTATCGAAGATTTTCAGATACTTGTCAAATGTTTTAAAAAATATGTCTTACCTCACTTAGAATTTGCATCTAGCTTTTGGAACCCATATTTTGCCGAAGACATGAAATTGATTGAAAGAGTTCTGAAATCCTTTACACGCATTGTCTTCTATCGTTCTTTTCCCGAATCCAATTACCCACATTCTCTCCCATCATACAAAGATAGATAAGCTAGCCTCAATGTTTCGCCCCTTTACCTGAGAAGAATTTAAGCTGACATGAAAATGGGTTGAAAAATTTATAATAACCTGTCAATAATCGAAAGAGACTGAATCTTTAAACATGTTGAACCAACGCGTACAAACCCTAGCGGCATTTTTGTAGAAAGTACGTAAAACGCGGTTCGTTTCCATTCTTTCACTCTTAGAGTTTCACGTATGTTTGCTCAATTACCTAGAGAAGTTTTGCAGAAAACATCTTTCGCTGCTTTTAGAAGTTTTCTGGAGAAATCATCATTTTTAAGAAAGTATGGCTGAGTTATTCAATATTCATATTGTTGATTAAAAGAAAATGTTCGTTCTTCTGAGAACTTCATTGTCCGCTGTTTACATGATGTTCATCATATTACGCTTCATGAGTGGTTATTTAGTTCTCTGACTGTTTTTGCATTGAGAAATGTAGATAAAATATATACATTTACAATTCATCTCAAATGTGAAATGTCTCTCCAATATGTCGTAAGATCATCTCATTTTCTTATGAGATGATCTTAAGACATTTTTTTCTTGATTCTAGCAGCACAAAATTCGAAAAATATATAAGCTCGATGAGTTGTAGGTGCTCCTGACGCGATTGTCCCTGTCTCTTACCCTGAAGAACTGTGGACACCCGCCAATGGAGTGAGGCCCTTTGTTGTGCCATTAAACAATCAGCGTCCAATCGCTGCATACTTCTCTGTCAGTTCGTCTTCTTCATAAATCCATCTCTTTTTCAGGATTTTACTTTCTTACTCCTTATTCATTCGTTTTACTTTCTAAAACATTAAGATATTTGAGATCATAATTCGACTTCATATTTCCTACTCTCCAGCTCTCCTCTATCTCTTTCTCTCTCTCTCTCTTTACATCTTTTTTGTCATATAATAAGTGATTTATCCTGGAAAGCTTCTAGGTTCTCATTACAGTCTTCACCTCCTGATTTGAATGCGTGTGGCAGAGAAAATGACATCGACAGTATGATCAGGAATATAGACAACGCAGAGAAGTTCGTTCATAGTAGATAGATCCTATATAAAATGAACATTTGGAAAAAACGGAGAAACTCTGAACAGTCAAAAGACTGAATATAGACTTGACTTTCCGATTCATAACATATAATGTTCTCGCGCTTGTTCTTGTCTCGCGACAGGTTACGCGCTGCCCTGGGATGTGGGACAGACCTATCCGGATGAATTAGTGGATTCCCGCTAAACCACTGTTAGTGGGTGTAGCAACAGGGGGAGAGTCAGCCCTGGGATGTGGGACAGACCTATCCGGATGAATTAGTGGATTCCCGCTAAACCACTGTTAGTGGGTGTAGCAACAGGGGGAGAGTCAGCCCTGGGATGTGGGACAGACCTATCCGGAAGAATTAGTGGATTCCCGCTAAACCACTGCTAGTGGGTATAGCAACAGGGGGAGAGTCAGACCTGGGATGTGGGACAGACCTATCCGGATGAATTAGTGGATTCCCGCTAAACCACTGCTAGTGGGTGTAGCAACAGGGGGAGAGTCAGCCCTGGGATGTGGGACAGACCTATCCGGAAGAATTAGTGGATTCCCGCTAAACCACTGCTAGTGGGTGTAGCAACAGGGGGAGAGTCAGCCCTGGGATGTGGGACAGAACTATCCGGAAGAATTAGTAGATTCCCGCTAAACCACTGCTAGTGGGTGTAGCAACAGGGGGAGAGTCAGCCCTGGGATGTGGGACAGACCTATCCGGAAGAATTAGTGGATTCCCGCTAAACCACTGCTAGTGGGTGTAGCAACAGGGGAGAGTCAGCCCTGGGATGTGGGACAGACCTATCCGGATGAATTAGTGGATTCCCGCTAAACCACTGCTAGTGGGTGTAGCAACAGGGGGAGAGTCAGCCCTGGGATGTGGGACAGACCTATCCGGAAGAATTAGTGGATTCCCGCTAAACCACTGCTAGTGGGTGTAGCAACAGGGGGAGAGTCAGCCCTGGGATGTGGGACAGACCTAACCGGAAGAATTAGTGGATTCCCGCTAAACCACTGCTAGTGGGTGTAGCAACAGGGGGAGAGTCAGCCCTGGGATGTGGGACAGACCTATCCGGAAGAATTAGTGGATTCCCGCTAAACCACTGCTAGTGGGTGTAGCAACAGGGGGAGAGTCAGCCCTGGGATGTGGGACAGACCTATCCGGATGAATTAGTGGATTCCCGCTAAACCACTGCTAGTGGGTGTAGCAACAGGGGGAGAGTCAGCCCTGGGATGTGGGACAGACCTATCCGGAAGAATTAGTGGATTCCCGCTAAACCACTGCTAGTGGGTGTAGCAACAGGGGGAGAGTCAGCCCTGGGATGTGGGACAGACCTATCCGGAAGAATTAGTGGATTCCCGCTAAACCACTGCTAGTGGGTGTAGCAACAGGGGGAGAGTCAGCCCTGGGATGTGGGACAGACCTATCCGGATGAATTAGTGGATTCCCGCTAAACCACTGCTAGTGGGTGTAGCAACAGGGGGAGAGTCAGCCCTGGGATGTGGGACAGACCTATCCGTAAGAATTAGTGGATTCCCGCTGAACCACTGCTAGTGGGTGTAGCAACAAGGGGAGAGTCAGCCCTGGGATGTGGGACAGACCTATCCGGAAGAATTAGTGGATTCCCGCTAAACCACTGCTAGTGGGTGTAGCAACAGGGGGAGAGTCAGCCCTGGGATGTGGGACAGACCTATCCGGATGAATTAGTGGATTCCCGCTAAACCACTGCTAGTGGGTGTAGCAACAGGGGGAGAGTCAGCCCTGGGATGTGGGACAGACCTATCCGGAAGAATTAGTGGATTCCTGCTAAACCACTGCTAGTGGGTGTAGCAACAGGGGGAGAGTCAGCCCTGGGATGTGGGACAGACCTATCCGGAAGAATTAGTGGATTCCCGCTAAACCACTGCTAGTGGGTGTAGCAACAGGGGGAGAGTCAGCCCTGGGATGTGGGACAGACCTAACCGGAAGAATTAGTGGATTCCCGCTAAACCACTGCTAGTGGGTGTAGCAACAGGGGGAGAGTCAGCCCTGGGATGTGGGACAGACCTATCCGGAAGAATTAGTGGATTCCCGCTAAACCACTGCTAGTGGGTGTAGCAACAGGGGGAGAGTCAGCCCTGGGATGTGGGACAGACCTATCCGGATGAATTAGTGGATTCCCGCTAAACCACTGCTAGTGGGTGTAGCAACAAGGGGAGAGTCAGCCCTGGGATGTGGGACAGACCTATCCGGAAGAATTAGTGGATTCCCGCTAAACCACTGCTAGTGGGTGTAGCAACAGGGGGAGAGTCAGCCCTGGGATGTGGGACAGACCTATCCGGAAGAATAGTGGATTCCCGCTAAACCAGCTGCTAGTGGGTGTAGCAACAGGGGAGAGTCAGCCCTGGGATGTGGGACAGACCTATCCGGATGAATTAGTGGATTCCCGCTAAACCACTGCTAGTGGGTGTAGCAACAGGGGGAGAGTCAGCCCTGGGATGTGGGACAAGACCTATCCGGAAGAATTAGTGGATTCCTGCTAAACCACTGCTAGTGGGTGTAGCAACAGGGGGAGAGTCAGCCCTGGGATGTGGGACAGACCTATCCGGAAGAATTAGTGGATTCCCGCTAAACCACTGCTAGTGGGTGTAGCAACAGGGGGGAGAGTCAGCCCTGGGATGTGGGACAGACCTATCCGGATGAATTAGTGGATTCCCGCTAAACCACTGCTAGTGGGTGTAGCAACAGGGGGGAGAGTCAGCCCTGGGATGTGGGACAGACCTATCCGGAAGAATTAGTGGATTCCCGCTAAACCACTGCTAGTGGGTGTAGCAACAGGGGGGGAGTCAGCCCTGGGATGTGGGACAGACCTATCCGGAAGAATTAGTGGATTCCCTGCTAAACCACTGCTAGTGGGTGTAGCAACAGGGGGAGAGTCAGCCCTGGGATGTGGGACAGACCTATCCGGAAGAATTAGTGGATTCCCGCTAAACCACTGCTAGTGGGGTGTAGCAACAGGGGGGAGAGTCAGCCCTGGGATGTGGGACAGACCTAACCGGAAGAATTAGTGGATTCCCGCTAAACCACTTACGCTAGTTGGGTGTAGCGCAACAGGGGGAGAGTCAGCCCTGGGATGTGGGACAGAACTATCCGGAAGAATTAGTGGATTCCCGCTAAACCACTGCTAGTGGGTGTAGCAACAGGGGGAGAGTCAGCCCTGGGATGTGGGACAGACCTATCCGGATGAATTAGTGGATTCCCGCTAAACCACTGCTAGTGGGTGTAGCAACAGGGGGAGAGTCAGCACTGGGATGTGGGACAGACCTATCCGGAAGAATTAGTGGATTCCCGCTAAACCACTGCTAGTGGGGTGTAGCAACAGTGGGAGAGTCAGCCCTGGGATGTGGGACAGACCTATCCGGAAGAATTAGTGGATTCCCGCTAAACCACGCTAAACCACTGCTAGTGGGTGTAGCAACAGGGGGAGAGTCAGCCCTGGGATGTGGGACAGACCTATCCGGAAGAATTAGTGGATTCCCGCTAAACCACTGCTAGTGGGTGTAGCAACAGGGGGAGAGTCAGCCCTGGGATGTGGGACAGACCTATCCGGATGAATTAGTGGATTCCCGCTAAACCACTGCTAGTGGGTGTAGCAACAGGGGGAGAGTCAGCCCTGGGATGTGGGACAGACCTATCCGGAAGAATTAGTGGATTCCCGCTAAACCACTGCTAGTGGGTGTAGCAACAGGGGGAGAGTCAGCCCTGGGATGTGGGACAGACCTATCCGGAAGAATTAGTGGATTCCCGCTAAACCACTGCTGGTGGGTGTAGCAACAGGGGGAGAGTCAGCCCTGGGATGTGGGACAGACCTATCCGGATGAATTAGTGGATTCCCGCTAAACCACTGCTAGTGGGTGTAGCAACAGGGGGAGAGTCAGCCCTGGGATGTGGGACAGACCTATCCGGAAGAATTAGTGGATTCCCGCTAAACCACTGCTAGTGGGTGTAGCAACAGGGGGAGAGTCAGCCCTGGGATGTGGGACAGACCTATCCGGAAGAATTAGTGGATTCCCGCTAAACCACTGCTAGTGGGTGTAGCAACAGGGGGAGAGTCAGCCCTGGGATGTGGGACAGACCTATCCGGAAGAATTAGTGGATTCCCGCTAAACCACTGCTAGTGGGTGTAGCAACAGGGGGAGAGTCAGCCCTGGGATGTGGGACAGACCTATCCGGAAGAATTAGTGGATTCCCGCTAAACCACTGCTAGTGGGCGTAGCAACAGGGGGAGAATCAGCCCTGGGATGTGGGACAGACCTATCCGGAAGAATTAGTGGATTCCCGCTAAACCACTGCTAGTGGGTGTAGCAACAGGGAGAGAGTCACAATCCTGCATGAGCTTTTACAACATTTCTCACTTCCCTTGGTTTGAGTAGATCTGTCCAGGATAACGGGAGTCGAGTTTGGGACTTTTCGCACAATAGTCGAGGAAAAACAGGGCCGGTTGAAGAAGAAAGAGAGAACTAAAACGAAGGAAGCCTTATATGTTCAAGCATATATAGCAGCAGAGTAGGATAAAAGATGATTTGAAAAGAAGAAGGAAAATTAATGAGATAAAGTTAATTTATATACTAGATGTGTAGAAAAACAGAAAAATAAAAAAGTAAAAAAAAAGTGCCCAACAAACGTTTGACGAAAACGGAAAAAAAGATGAATAATTTCAGAAAAAAGGAAATGTACGAAGTATAAAAACGCAGGAGAAATAGATATATTCCAAAGCTCACTACCAATTGTTTTTGATTTATTTATTGATAACAATTTTTTCAGATATATTTATCTGGCCGTGATGGACTATGCCCCGACTACCCTCTACAACCAAAACAATTTGTTTCTTACATATTCATTCATTAATTTACTCATTCAATATCATTTGTTCACTTACTACAATTCTAATATAATTTTCCTCGCGCTTGCTTCTATTATACTTTGTGGCATGGTACGCGCTCTCTTCAGAGGCGGGACAGACCTACCCTGGTAGAAACAATGGCTGCCCGCTGGGTTACTACTTGTGTGTGTAGCAGCAGAGAGAGAGAGTCAGACGGAGAGTCAGACTCGTGCTAGAGCAAAACCAAGATTTCTTAGCCCGCTTTGTTTGGTTGTATCTTTCCGGGGTGCGAGTTGAACTTGGGACTCTTTGGACAACAGTCATGCACACTACCATCAAGCCACGCCCGATTTTACTACAATTGAAACGACTTTTCTCGCTCCTCCGCTAGACTGCACTGAAAACAATGGAATAATATTAAGCAAGATAAAGTTATTTATTCCTTTTTGAATAATCAGTATCGCTCTTTTCTATGACCCATGAATTATGTAATAGTTGTTCAAATGTCAAGCTGAAAAACTTTTTATTTTCTTAAGAACTATTTAGTTCTCTAGAAGAAAAAAACATTGTTGACTGACTTTTTAAGACAACTGGAACAGTCACATTTTGAGTAGGTTTTTAATAACTAAAACTCGAATAACTACTGTAAACTTTCAGCAGCTCTACCTCTCTGTTCTCACGTTTCAAGCTATTACGAAAAATTATTCTCGATTTCACATGAAATTTCAGTTACTTCCCGAAGCTGGACGATGCGTTGAGAAGAGCTGCATTTGATAGGAGGGTCAAAGTTTGTTTTCTACTCTATTTTATTCATTTAATGTTGATATTGATAAAATTAGTTTTCCCTCAATGTAAATAATCAAAAGAATTTTATCAAATCAATTTGACACAAGTAATAATATTCTTCTTTAATAATATTCTTAATATTAGTAATATCCATTTTTCCCTTTTCTCATTCTCCTGAGCGGCCGTCATGTAACAACTCTCCCCACTTCTCGTGATTTTCCCTTGTGCGTCTTTCTGAGCGGCTGGTATGCCATGATTCTTTCCATTATTTAGTTCCTAACTCGAATCCCTCTGAAGTGACTTCCATCGGAGAACAACTCTGCCCCAGAAATTGTATTCTTCCCTATGCCCCATAAACCCTCTATCATCGCTC
The DNA here is from genome assembly GCA_964056735.1 of Allodiplogaster pararmata. Classification (NCBI taxonomy): domain Eukaryota; kingdom Metazoa; phylum Nematoda; class Chromadorea; order Rhabditida; family Diplogasteridae; genus Allodiplogaster; species Allodiplogaster pararmata. The sequence goes on from OZ057406.1 coordinate 44,252,103, forward strand.
TGACTTTTATGCATTTTACACGTGATGTGACAAAATACTTTGCGTAATAAAAACTTCAAACTTCAAAAATAAAAAAAGTTTAATCTTTACACTTCAGCCTTTCTTTTTTTCTCACTTTAATTATCGAAGTGACGCGATCGCCTCTTTTTATTCCACTAGGTCCCATTATTCCCTTTCACCCTAATTGAGCCCGTTGCGATTAAGTATGTATGTATATACATCCATATATGTAAATAATAGACTCAAATTCTGTCAAAAGTCGATATAAAAGCATTTTTTGTCGAATTTTTTTGAAATTTTTCATCTCTTACTTGTTGTTTATAAATACAATACATATAGAAATGTAGTACTCGGAGTCTAAAATTTTTTATATTCATTCATTAACTCCGACAACTAAATTTTATCGGATTTACTTTAAAGGTCCGTTTCATGGTGTCGAAATGGCGGTACACCAACAGGCGAATGTTCAGCTATTTGCACTCTTTGAGCGCCCTTTCTCCTGCCCTTCCTTGCTCATTCAACTTTACAAGTTTGACTATTTGCACTTCTTTGAGTGCCCTTTCTCCTGCCCTTCCTTGCTCATTCAACTTTACAAGTTTGACTGCTCAAAATTTTTAGGCGAAAACTTATAAGTAAAAAGTTTGAGCGCAGTAAAATAATAATAAAGTGGTGTAACTTCATTGTTATAGTCTCCGGTGTTAGATATTGAGAGTTTAACATATCCCAGCACTGTGACGCTCTCGCACTAGGCTTTGTGACGCTCTCGCACTAGGCTTTGTGACGCTCTCGCACTAGGCTTTGTGACGCTCTCGCACTAGGCTTTGTGACGCTCTCGCACCAGGCTTTGTGACGCTCTCGCACTAGGCTTTGTGACGCTCTCGCACTAGGCTTTGTGACGCTCTCGCACTAGGCTTTGTGAAGCTCTCGCACTAGGCTTTGTGACGCTCTCGCACTAGGCTTTGTGACGCTCTCGCACTAGGCTTTGTGACGCTCTCGCACTAGGCTTTGTGACGCTCTCGCACTAGGATTTGTGACGCTCTCGCACTAGGCTTTGTGACGCTCTCGCACTAGGCTTTGTGACGCTCTCGCACTAGGCTTTGTGACGCTCTCGCACTAGGCTTTGTGACGCTCTCGCACTAGGCTTTGTGACGCTCTCGCACTAGGCTTTGTGACGCTCTCGCACTAGGCTTTGTGACGCTCTCGCACTAGGCTTTGTGACGCTCTCGCACTAGGCTTTGTGACGCTCTCGCACCCGTTGTAATCCCCGGTATCATATATTGAGGGTTTATCCATGTCTTGGTAGATTTTTTTCAAATGAGTCCGTATTTGATTATCAAGTCGTTAATGATTCGAAGAAAAATGTAACGTGTAAACTCAAACTTTAACGTTACTTGACGACGAGGTTTCACAGCGTCCATGCCTCGCTGAAGACCGAAATTTTCCGTTACGAACGATAAAAAATGAAGAGCAAGAAGGAATTCAACAGCTCTTTGTAATGTGAAACGAATCAAGAAGTATTAAAATGCACTAGAGCAAGTGAAACGAATCAAGAAGTATTAAAATGCACTAGAGCAAGTTCTGAAAAGAAACTAAAAACACCCATCGACGTGGGCGCAGTATAAGTATATGCTCTTTCAAACACCAGTTATTCGATATGATTATTGATGCTTTTTCAAAACATCTTTCCTCCATTTAGCCGATGCTTGTGTTCCTGAATCCGCGGGCGAAATGGACATACGAATTTTCGAGGTGAACCAACAACGAAAATAATTAAGGCTAGAAAAAAGCGAGATATATTTCGTGCTCAATATCTTTTACGCACAAATCTCTAGGTATACTTACCATCGAGAGAATTTACTCCCGAGGAATTTGGTTCTAGGATAGAAGTGTTCGCGGCCATCAACATTGAGCATCTCCAAGTTTAGACCCATGCATTCGTAATAATCGAGAAGTTGAATGGTTTTTACGTAATTTTTTGCAACTCAAAAACAACAAAAAATTGTAAGTTAAATATTTCTTCCCGCTTCTAGGTGCCTGTGACAGGGTTTGAAAGCATTCCGTACAGCAGAGTCCAGCATAACAAATACTTCGTCACGGAAAAAGTCGCTTATATCGGTTAGCTTGGTTCCATAAATAGGGTTAAGGTAATTATGCTGGGGAAGAATCGTAAAAACTGGGTTTTTGGTAGAAGGACGAAATCGTCTACCGACTGTTTATCGAAAAACTAAAACAGACCAAATAATCTACCAGGATTGTTCACAGCAGCGCCACACTTGCCCACTTCATTCCTCTGTCCAAGTTTTCCCCAATTCATTGTTCTCTGTTTGTCAGCCATGTCAGTGATGACCTCCCAAGCTATCCTTTGGTGATGATGAATAATTTGAATTAAAAATCTCTTAAAGTTTATGTTGAGGTGTAATAAAATATAGTAAAAACCTAATTGATGGCGGATGAACAAGTGACTCTATTTGAGGAACATCAAACTGGTCAGCTGATTACTGGTTATACACTGGGGGCATAGGTATGATAATCTCATCCGCAGATGAAAACGATGTCAGTGATATTACCCTCATTCAAGAGACAATTGTTAACTTGAACAGCGCTCTTCAAATATCTAGACAGGGGTTATTAACTAAATAACACAACAATTTGGTTTACGGAGAAGAAAAATCACAATGAAAAAGTATTTTTCTCGCTTTTCAAATTCTTCAGCAGTCGACGAAAAATTGTAGTCTTTAATTTCCTTCTCGTCAAAACAAAAAGCTTAAAATTTTGAAAACACTCGTAAAATGTGTCTGTCGTAAATTGTTACTAGATTTGACATCACACGATGACATCGAACGATGACTTTGACATCTAACGATGACTTTGACATCGAACGATGAATTTGACATCGAACGATAACTTTTGACATCGAACGATGACTTTGACATCGAACGATGCTTTCGAAAGGATAAAATTCTTGTTAGATGTACTGTAGACCCGTGACACTGCATGGATCTTAAGAGATTCGATCCCGCAGCTTCATGATGGGGTTTGCTTTAAACACTTTAGCTTTTTGATAATATATAGTCAGCGCTCAAGATCATATGTTATGAATTTTCTGTGATATGAAAAAAATGTTTTGAGTTTTCTCCCAATCGACTGAATAGTTTTACCAGGCAGCCTTGGTGGAGGAAGTAAGGGACGTTTTCCTGCGGGACTGGAATTCCACTTATACCTCTCCTCTGACAGCTTATGACGTGGAAGGGAGGAGACGGGAGCCATTAAACATTCGAAGATGAGTATAATACTTTCGCTTTTTTCGTATAAAACTACAATACATTATGGCTATAAAAAGAGTTTTGACACGATGATCAATAATTGATATAAGAGATTAACTACTATGTTGTGAAATAAATAAAAACAAATATGTTTTGATACAAAATATGACGTTTCATTAGCAAAATCCATGAGAAAAATTTACTGGAGGAACTTTTGTGTTCTTCATCATTATCATTGATCTTCTTTTGAACTGTATCCATCATTGTAAAATCTCGACAAAATATATACATACATATATATATATATATATATATATATATATATATATATATATATATATATATATATATATATATATATATATATATATGTATATATATTTGACGAAAATTATTAAAGTTATGGTCCTTTCACTTTATGGACTTCGAGTAATTTTTTTTTCCTGTCTGGGCATTCTCTTGTGATTGATAAACTGAGATGAAGTTGACCGTTTTTTTTGCATTTCTTTATTGCTCGCAATGCCTGCAGTAGACTATCTAATTTGTTTTTGCTCACCATCTTACCATTGCTCGACCGACTAGTTTGATTCTGAATTCTGGCAGAAAATGTAGGTAATGGAAAATTCGAAGCCGCTACATCTAAATCATTTCAAATGTTCCGCCGTTTCCATTACGAATACACGGAGATTTTAGCGCTCATTGTCACTGACATTTTGATGAAGCGTTTGATTTCAAGTTGAATTAGATTACAATTGTGAATTTTTTTCAAGATTCGAATCTCTCGAAAACAATTTTGCAATTTTGACATGCAAAACAGTTCCCAGGGAAATAATAATTGTTTCTGTGGCAGCTCGGATGAAACTACCCTATTCTTATTATTTTATGAATCGTGTGAGAAAAGGAAGAGTGGAAACGGGAATGATACATGACAATATATCGTCCGTTATACATGACTGCCGTCTTTACTGAAAAAAATTCATAGAAACGCTCAATTCGACTTTAAATTCTCTAGAATTCATACTTTTCAGTTGCATTCAACTCAATTTTTCCCTTTTTTGAGGTATTTTCAAACTACATTTGTTTATTTATTTATTTATTTATTGATAAAATAATACTGATGAGACAAAACATAAGACAATTCATACAATATTATAACTTTTTTGCTTCTTTCCGACTTGCTTATGATGAAAAACTTGTGAACCGATTCAATTCATTAAGGAAACATTTAATTTTTCGAAAAAAAAAACTCCTTTTGAAATTCAATTGTGACACCGCAAGAATAAAAAAAAACCGAACTTGCACATAAAAACGGTGTCTCGAAGCTTAATCCATTATTGCCTCGTGTTTTAATGTTGTATAACTATACTTTGTTAAGTTTCAACCCCTGTGAATCTCTCAAAAATTTTCCTTCTTGATTGTAATCTCTCAAGAAAAAGTTCAAACCTTCATACAATAAAAGAAACAAATGAAAAAGAAAACAATAAAAACAAGCCCCGGTTAGGCAGCGGAGGTTCGGTCCCAGCCGAGTGCCAATTTTTGCCCGTGCGATGTATTTCAATAAAAGAAAGACAGCACTGTCGCTTGGGTCAAAAAAGTGTCCTTGTTTGTACTTGGCAATAGTGGGGACGGGAATTACACACTCGCTTGCGGTCAAAGAGAGCCGGTTGGTTCTATCCCACCCCGTTGTCAAGCTTCGCTTTTTCCCAGCGATAATTAAGACTAATTTGTTTGTATATCACTCAGACTTCTTGCAGGGTTCATAGTAGGAAACTCTTAGAGAGCAGAGGATGATCTACTATCTGATGTTTCTACTTCTGTCTTCGCACGCAGTTCTTGCGGAGCTGTACTGGCCAAACTCCCAAAGACTCACGGCCGAAGAAGTTCCCATTCATTCTTTCATTTATTCATTCATCCATTCATACGAAAATTCATTCTTCCAGTCAATCCACTATTTGTAAATGAAAAATAGCATTATATTACTCTATCATGTGCAAGCTGAGTTATTACAAGGGTAAGGAGAATCAGAGATCAGAATGAAATAACGAAGCGAATTTCACAAGCCGTGATATCCTTTCTTTTTTAGACAAGTTGAACGGATACTTTGAGTGTGATAGCTAGCAGTCATAAAAGAAAACTCTCAAAATTATTCATTTATGTTTCCATTCGTTATCTCTGAGGTGTACTGGTGTAAAAGATTTTTTTCAAGCCTAAGAAACCTAAATATTCACTTCTGTTCAAAAAATTCTAATTGAAGGCGGAAGTGGCGGCTTCTAGATGTGGTCGAACTGCAGAAGAAATACACCCGACCCCGTGGGTGGTGACGATCCTCTTTCCGAATGATAGCCAAGGGGAGACTCCTTACTGCGTTGGAGTCCTCATCTCTTTTATCCATGTCCTCTTTTCTCCTAACACCTGTCCAATGTTAGCAGTTTTACTTTATTTGCACAGGGTTACTGTAACATCAAGAGAGAGTAACTGTAACTTAACAATGACCGGAACGGAATAGAATTTTTTTAGAGACGAACTTTTTGAAGAAAAAAACTTAAATGTATGAAAAGGAGAACCGGGACGTTCAGTTTAAAAAAATCAATTCATGACGAAATGTTTTCACCTTTGTATATCTTTTTCTTTCTGACATCCGTTTTGAATCAATCACGCCGCTTGACCATTCTTTGATGGAAAAAACCTCAACGAACTAATATTTTATATATTTTAACTTTCTTATCAACTTGTAGTCAAACAACAAGCCTTTGTTGATGATTCTGGAAAAATCACCCTTTGGTAGAAAATTTTTCAAAATGACTCCCCTCAGACTGGTATTTCATCAAAACCTTCGTTTCAGGCATTATGACGATCGAAGCAAGGCGAAAGCTACAGCTATGAACATTTCCGTAACAGTAAGCGAACTATTGAGCTGGTCAAAATAAATTGTTCCCTCTATCTTCGACTTCCGAGACATTTGAAGCTTAAATACCCAGCAACAGATCACCATGTTGCGGCGGCTTCTGGTTTACAAAACCATGACGGATTTTTCCGGAAACAGCAAAATACTCATTTGTAGAAGTATAAAACCTTTTCTGAACCGAGTTGAAAGAAGTTATTTAGGCCTTGGAGGCATTGAGCGATCTTTTTAAAACGATCCCATAAAATTCTGTAATTAGTTATAGAAAAACTGTTAAATAAAAAAGTTTGTTGAACTTATTACTGTTACATCAAGAGAAAAACAAGTAGAAAATATAGTGCAAAATTTGTGTGAAAAAAATAATGTACGAATGAAGTACACATGAATTCATTTCTTTTCTTTTGAAAAAAATTGAAATACTTGAACAAAAAAAAACATGAGATGTCGAATGGATAACTGATTCTTTTAAAGGAACACCTGATTTACCCACCTATCTCATTTTCTTCCTTTTTTTCGGCTTTGTAACTGAGTTTTCTGTGGCTATTCATATTTTTATTGCTAGGGAGCTCGACTCGGTAGAGATACTCGATGGACGAGGGAAGCTGATTTGGTCATCTACCCCCAAGCGCTTCTTTACGATGACATGAGAGTTAGTCAATCAAATTTAAGTTCAAGTTCAAAAGCTCATTTTTGATGATTAAACTCTTAAATTTAATCGTGTCGTTGAGTCAAACGATTCCTCTCAAATTTTCTTAGACTATGTAAACATGATAAGAACATGAAATATGTATGTAGACTAAGATTTCAATGTTCAAGAATTCTTCAAATACTTAAGTTTCACTCAAGCCTAAAAGTTAAACTTCCGAATTCCAAATTGAATGGTTTCAAGTTGACATAGATTGTTTGCACAAAAAAATCAACAAAAATGCAAATTACTGAGAAAGATTTGATAGTTCGTAGTGATGTCGATAACAACGAATGAGTGAGGAATTTCTCTCTTTCTTTCTTTCTTTCTTTATTTCTATGCAGTGATAAAATAACATCAATACAATAAAATTATGAGAATTAACATGGACTAGTTTATGTAGTTAAAAATATTCTCGAAAAAATTCATTTTCAGTGCTGGTTTGGTTTTATTCAATGGAATAGTGAACAACAAAAATCTGAAAAAGAAACAACAGTTGATAATAGAATATTAGCATCAACTTCATATGAATACTACCTTGCTCTTCTCGATATTCAATCTTTTACAATAGGCTTTGGTAGCAGTTTTTATGATGGCAATTTCTTCAGTTTATCAGCGAATTGTGAGGCGTTCTTAATTGAAACAATTTCATTAGGAAGAGAGTTCCAGATTGATATGCTTCTCGATACAAAGGTAGACATTCTAGCTGGGTAAACATTAGGAAGACGAATACGGAGAGAATGTGCTTGCCTTGTATTGTACGTAGAAGGGGAAATGATATATAGATAAGAAAAATGAAGAGAACATAGATTATGAGAAATTAATGGAGCGTTAGAATATCACTTTTCACTTTGCTAACTGATTTTTTTTTCTGCTAACTGATTTTCTGCTATCTGGTTTTTTGAACGCTCCAATGTCTCACCACGAAAACATGACTGCGGTAAAAAGAAAGAACCTAAAATGTGTACAATTAGTGAGAGAAATATAACGTTCGAGACATGAGCAGCGATGTCTTTTTTTCTTGCAGCGAGAGAGCGTTCAAAAAACCAGATAGCAGAAAATCAGTTAGCAGAAAAAAAATTAGTTAGCAAAGTGAAAAGTGATATTCTAACGCTCCATAAGAGAACTTTCGCTTCATTCAAAGCAACGTGATTGACATGCACCTCAATTCAAGATTTAGTTTTATTTACAAAGTTTCATAACATTTAAACTACGTAGCGTAGTGAATAATGCAGAGTTTACTCTATTTCATTGCAAATTACAATACATTTGAATATTCGCAAAAAGAAGTTTTTAAAAACATGTACCTATATCAAAAACTGTTTCAACCAGCTCTTAATTTATAGCACTCTGTCGAATGCGCATAGAAGTGCACATTCGTTGGTAAGGGCTGATATGTGAGAATGGTGCACAGTTGAACATACAGCAGCTTTGGCAAAGTCATGACTGTGAAATAATTACGTTAGGGAAGTCATAACTGTGTAAATAATTTCATTGTGAGGTTCAATACTATGTACATATGTATTTATATAAATCCGATTTTGCAGGAGATCTCCGATCTCGGAATAATCGTACTGAAGAACAGGGTCAAGGCATCCGCCGTACCTATATGTCTTGCAAAATATTGGCAATTAAAATCTCTTGCAACGGGTGAAGCTTTGCTCACGACGCTAAAAGGTGCGCAATTTATTATTTTTTTGACTTTGCGTCATCAAAAAATGAGTGATTTAAACACAAAAGCACGATCAACACTAAGAAGTTGAGAGGAAAAAAGGGATTCAGAAAAAAAAGGGATTCAGAAAAAAAAGGGATTCAGAAAAAAAAGGGATTCAGAAAAAAAAGAGAAAGAGAGAGAAATTTATATATTTTTTAAAAGATGAAGAGAGAAGGGATGATCAGCACTGGGATATACTGTACAAAAAAGGGAACATACACGGTTGTCTTTTTATATGTATATTTCATAAGTTTATCACTCGAAAAGTTTATTCAATAATATAAATTTTATCCAGGAAACTAGTTCAAGTTTAAAAAAAAACTAGTTTTAGAAGACAGAAAGAGCACTGAGTACCAATCGGTAAGTCTGGAGTTCGTGAAGACAGTTTATTCGAGTGACCGTTACGCGTCGAACGACTTCTTTGCTCTCAGAAAGGGCGCTAATCCCGGTTTAAGCAAGGAGATTAAAGTTTATGTCAGTTTTTTTTCTTCAGAAAGCTTGTACTGATGTTACCAGAATATGTCTGTTCCGAATCTCAGGGGAGCGTGGACCCTGCCATGTTACCAGAATATGTCTGTTCCGAATCTCAGGGGAGCGTGGACCCTGCCATGTTACCAGAATATGTCTGTTCCGAATCTCAGGGGAGCGTGGACCCTGCCATGTTACCAGAATATGTCTGTTCCGAATCTCAGGGGAGCGTGGACCCTGCCATGTTACCAGAATATGTCTGTTCCGAATCTCAGGGGAGCGTTGACCCTGCCACGAGGCGGGAACAAGCGCATGAAATTTTATTAGCTTTAGTATACTTATGGAAATTTGTCTATGTACTAGACAAATGATCGTAAACTAAAATCATAAAACTTGCACTGCTCTATTGATACCTAACAACGCCGCGATGTTTGAACTTGAAAGTTATTTTTTTAAATCTAAATTTCTCTCAGGATAATATGAAGAAAAGAGGAGGAATCGTTTCATTGATGATGAACTCCACTGAGTATTTTCTAGGATTCATAACAGAACCAAAGGTTTGAATGTTTGTGTTCGGTTTAATTTTTTCAGGTCTGAATATTTTTACTTTTTTTTGAGTTTTTTTTCGCTCGCACAAAATACAAAAAGTTTTTTGTGCGTATAATTGCGATTTGAACTTAGTGTCACAGGTGAAGAATTGGAAGGAGCAATTTCATTTAGATTGTTCACGAGTATTATCATAGTGCTATCATATTTCAGCATCAACCATCAATGACATAAGAAGTAGAAAACAAGTCAAGTTAATTTTTGAAAAGCTCGAATTTGTTGGGATAGTAGAGTAAGAAGAAGCTGCATGACTTGGAGAATGAAATTCTTCAACGAGAGAATACGACCATTTTTAGCGCATAGGGAGTCTGAAAAACGGATATTGTCTTTTAAAAAAAGGGTGAGAAGAAGGTCCGGTTGTGTGCTCGACTATTGTGCGGAGTTCGACTCTCACTTCGGAAAGATCCACCCAAACCAAAGGGGTTGAGAAATTATGGTAGTGCTTTTTATTCCACAAATTTTTTTCTCGTCACTGCTGCTCGACACACTGGCAGTAACTCTGCCAGGATTACAATGTCCTGCATCTTAGGAGAGCGCGTAATCTACTGCGAGGCGGGGACAAGCGCGAGTATGATTATTATTATTAAAGTGTAAGAAGAAAGATTTGAGACAGTTATACGCAGAAAAAAACATCAGCATATGACACATTGTCAGGGATTACTGCTGAATAAAGAGTACGGTAGTGACACCCGAAATTACTTGCATACATATTCGAGACAAATTTGATTGAAGAAAAAGGACGAAATCATGCGAACAATGGTCCCCTTTCCTCGGCTTCATGATTACATTTGCACCCATACAGGCTGGTTTCGTTTGTAGAGTTGGGTTGGGTGGGATGGGGGATCTCACTTGGGTTGAGGGTCTCACTCGGCGGAGAAGGGGTGTTGGTATTCGATGGTCCGAAAATGAATAGATGGTCACTTTTGAGACTAGAAGAGAGAGAGTTTGTGATAAGGGCAGGTTGTTGGGACCAGAATTATTGTCCGATAGTCCGCGGGATGGAATCGAACCCAAGCGTCTCTCTTATATTTGCGTTAACGAGGCGTCACTGCATTCAAACTGTTTTAATGAAAATTGGTTGGATTGTATTCGTAGAATGGTATTGGAATGGTTGCCCAGTTACATGTATGTATGTGAAGATATGAATATAAAAATTGAGAAAAAAAACTAGAAACGAAAACAAATGTTACTTTCCATAAAAATTATCCCTTTTTTAAAAGTACCTGTTGATCAGAAATTTTACTTCTGCAGGCATTTGTGGTGAAGGGTATGATCAATACACCAGCCATTCAAACGTCAAGGTTTTCGTGAACGGTTTGAACAGTCGACTTCATTTGCATTCATTAACTAGTTCCGTCAAAACCAGTCATCAAAAATCACTGCTCTTATATGTCCATACTCCTTTGAAAAACCTTGCTTCTACGTGAATAATTCTATCATGACTAATGCCATGTAATTGCGTATTTTTTCTCCCACGTCAAAAAAGCAATATTCATTTTGTGAATTACAAAAGTTTTTGTTTTTATTGTCCACAAATTCAAATTTAAACCCGAATGCATTAGTATGTAAATCGGTTAATTTCATTTTACAGTTCTTTTCATTTTTGTAAATTTTCACAATGTACATATTGTTCTCGTTACAAAATGGGTCGCAAAGTTATTTTACTTGAAGGAGAACCTTGGCCGCAGATCTTGCACTGCGACTCGCAAAAGACAAACTGCTCTCGAGATGTCTTCTTCTTCAGTCGTCTCAATGAGAAAAAGTTCGGTGAGCTGCGGGAAAGATGCGGGAGACCTCGGCGACCATCCATCGAAATAGACCGGTTCGTCAGGAAATTGGTTTATAAAGGGTGCGGCAAAAGTCCAGGTGTGTAGTACTTCTCCGATAACAACTTGACGGATTGAGCAAATCAAACAAAATTTTCATCAAAGTTTATTCAAATAGTTTGGAATATAACTGCATTTTCAAATTTCAAACAGCCCTCCTTTCTCCTTGACACAGGCGCGGAGTCGCTTGTGGAAGGCACCCACCGTGGTGGACAGGTAAGCGACGTCAAGATCATCCCACGCCTTCTGTAGGGCGCGCTTCAAACTTTCCAAATTCTTGTGTGGGGAAGCACAGGCCTTGCTCTCAAGGACCGACCAAACAGAGAAGTCCAGAAGATTCAAATCAGGTGAGTACGGAGGCCATTCGGCGGATGTGATCATGGAGGGAAATTGCTCTTGCACCAGTCTTGCACCACTTTAGCCTTGTGTGTGGGCGCAGAGTCTTGCTGGAACGTCCATTTGCGTCCCGCGAAGTGAGCCTGGCTCCAGGGAAGAACTTCCTTCATGAGAATGTCGTTCAGGTAGTTATTGGCATTCATTTTGACTCCGTGCTCGACGAAAACGAGTGGAGTCTTGCCAGTTGCGCAAATCCCGGCGCAGACCATGACAGAAGTGAGATGACCCTTTCTCGAAACGTAGCGACCACTCTTATTGGCCTCTTTGACCGATTTCGATCAAATCCTATCGTTCTGGTGGTTGAAGGACTGCTCAATATTGAACAACTTCTCATCGGTGAAGAGAATATCCAAACAGTCCACCGGCTTGAACCGCTTTGAGAATTCACGACATCTCCGAAGACGGGTCGCCTTCATCTGGTCCATCAATGCGTGATTCTTCTGCAGCTTGATGGGGCAAAGTCCCATGCGGGATTTGACGATCGTCTGAACAGAACTAGCCGAGATAACGCAGCTCCTTCGCGAGTTTTCTGAGACTTTACTTGGGGTTATATCGAATCTTGTCTCGGATGCTTCTCATGTTGAAGGAAGTGGTCGCGGTCACTGGTCTGCCACTCCTGGGACGGTCATTTGTTGTACCAGTCTCAAGAAAGCGACGTATTTTTTTTATTTTTTTTTTATTACGCAATTTATTACGTGGTCAGGTATACGGGGATCTTGGAATTGAGGGGAAACATCTGAGGTTGAAGGGTTGTTAGTAGCAACGAAAGGGGGAGGGCTAGGACGTATTGTGTTTTCAATGGTCCTACGTGAGAATCCAGTGGTTCTGGCGATGTGCTTTTGAATGTGCCCGGACTGGCTCAAGCGCAGAATGTAGCCTCGGTCCATATCAGAGAGCATTACCGCAAAACAAAAAGAGTTATCATTCTGTTTTTTTGAGGGTATGTTAGCAACATAATGAATAAGATACAAGCGAAAAATCACACGACTGCTACACCAAACAAAAAAGATGCAAAGTGACAAAGTCGGGAACCTGGACTTTTGCCGCACCCTGTATATATGTTTATATATATCTTATCCACATCTTTCGATGCAATAACGCACAAATTTAATTACAATTGAAAATGAGGAATGAATAGATAAGCTAAACAATTGTCAAATAAGTGAATAAATTCGATAACAAAAGCGATACAGAAATTTGACTTTAATATAGCGAATTAAACGGGGAAAAAAACAACAAAAAAAAACAAACAAACAAACAAACCTATATAGAACGATTTAAACGACAAAAAAGAAGTTTAATTCTGAATTCATGAGGAGAGAAGAGTAGAAAGAACACCACTTTTTAATTGGGACTTAAAATATTTCAGGTTCATACTATTAATCAAGTTTCGAGGTAGCTTGCTGAAAAGGCGGGATATTCGCTTTCAATAAGAGTTATTTCTAGCTGTATTCTTGCTACCCTGAACTAATAAGCCATTTATATTAGTTCGCGTTGGAATAGTCTCTTTGAAAAATCGGTTTTTATCTATTATCGACAGTCCATGGAAGATCTTGAAACCCATAACTAAGTCAGAAAATACCCTCCTCTTGGAAAGAGGAACTAATCCAAGGCGGGCAAGTCGATTGGGGTAAGAAGGAAGAAACCTCGTATTAACTTCATTTGCGAAACATCGATGGTTTTCCTTTCAACTATGAGAGTGAATTTCCTCAAAACTTTCTCTATATTATCACAATCTCTTGCATAGTACGGATTCCATATATTCGAAGCATAGTCCAAGTGCGCCATTACGTAAGTTTTAAAGCACTTGACCAGTATGCCAGGATCATTAACAGTTACCGCACGGAGCATAGCATACATAGCTTTGGATGCCTTTTTAACTCGGTCTGCTACAGCCTCTTTCCTACGCAAAGAAGAAACTATTTGTATGCCCAGGTCACGTATCTGAGACACACATGAAATGGAAACATTATTTATATTGTATGAGGAAAATAGAGATCGACCTCCAATGTGAGTATGGAGAGACTTGGATGGAGAAAGAGATAGTTGGTTAACTAAACACCAATCGAATACGGAGTCTATCGAATACGATATTTTTTTTTGGTTTGCTTCTTTTTAATTTTTTTCCATTCAGGCCTCTTCTCGTCGTCAGACCCTCTTTACCAAATCTGAAAATGGGGTCTGACTTCTATCTTTTTCTACTTTTCTTCTCCTCGGGTTTTCCCAGTAACAGTATTGAATGGGTATGACAACGAATTACTGACACAAGGTGTTTCAGTCCTTTATTTGTTCCCTCGTTCCAAGCAAGTAATCAAGATGTCTTAGTAAGAAAGTCAGATCAAGAAAAAAAATTAAACTAAAAAATAAAAAAAATTTAAACGGAGTTGCAATATAATTCCACTGGAAACCGATTTCGATCTTAAGTTGGAGAGTACAAAGGTGTTAAATATTATAGATATGATCGATTACATCAATATTATGTCATGGAAGAAATTATCAATAAGGCTCGGAATTCTATGTTCTATTTTCGGAAACTCTATTTTCGGCCGTCGCTTCATAAGAACTGAACTCGCGACCGCAGAGCAGTCAGATTTCTCTTATTGAGTCATTGGCTCATCGTTGGCAAAGAGCCGGCTTCATCGGCTTATTTATAGCTCATCTTGTACTCATCCCGTAGTTAACTTTACTGCTTTAGAAGCCCATATGATGAGTTTCCGTTCTTGGCAGCGATTCTAAGAGCAAAGGGCGGGAAGGAAATGTGCACAGGAGTCTTCATCTCACAGGTTTTTGCTTTTACTTTTTAAAGTAAAAAAAGAAAATTAAGCGAATAAAAGAGGAGAAAATTAGTGGAATAAAACTAATTTCTCTAGAAATGTAACCAAAGTTCACTTTACCAAAACAATGAGGAAGCAGAAAGTCTTTCCAATTGCTGTTAGTAACCTGCGAGTTAATTCGAAGAGAATAGACAAAGAGCTCAGAAAATGAAAGAGATCGCTTGCATGTTTAGCTCAATTGAGTAACAGCGTTGCCCGAATAGCGAAGACTTTGGTTTGGTTCCAGCTCAAGATATTATGCAAACATAATGTGTTTCTCTGTTTGATAAACATGTGAGAAAGACTTTATACATAGAAAGGCTCAGTAAAAACCAGGCATGTTATTTATTTTAACACGCAGTATTCTTTCGAAAACACTAATGGATACTGATCGGGAATAAATATCTTGATCGTGTAAGGATTGTGATATATGAAAATGCTCAAGCAGCACGAATTATAGGTAAATAGTCAGCTTGAGAGACATAGATGTCTCCAATTTTGTGAAGTTGCAAAGCGCTAAAGACACAGCGGATCCCATTCTTCAGCGATAAAACCGCTAAGTAAAAGAAGCCGCACAAAAAATGAGAAAGTGAGAAAAAAGCCTAAGACTCGTCTTTAAAAAGATACTTACAATGAAGTTTTGTGATTCGAAAGGTCTTCAAGAGCAGAACGACGTAAAAAGAAATAAAACCATTAATTCGCAGGTACATGTCGTGACAACTTCTAACTGTTTGTTCAAAAAGGATCCTTACCACCCGGGTTCTCTCAAGTTCGTTTTGATCAACTTCTCATCAAAAATCGGCGACTTTGTACACAAAAACATTCGGAAGTTAAACTCATTTTGTAGATAAGCTTCAAACAGAGTGCTCTAAGTCAGTATGAGTAGCCTTATTCCGAAGGTACATACATAAGTATCAATTTTTGTTATAATGACAAAATAAGGGTGGTCCAGTACAGAAATGACTTTTTCAAAACCTTTTTTAATGCGCACAACACATGTTAAATGCTTTTTTATCGCTGAAAACGCGTTTTCTGAACTACAGAATGAAGGATGAAAGTATTAATAGTCATACTTTTTATTCAGCCTAATCATCATGTACATATTTTGTTCAGAAGGCTGCGGAATAAAGAGGGCGGATACATCGATCCAAGCGAGTTCGAAGTCCGATACGGTTCAACGTGCTTCCGTAACATCAACTCCCACAATGAGGTTTTGGAGAATAATTTCTTGACTAACCTCTATATAAGAAGGCATTCTAAATGACTTTATTGAATTTATACATTGAGATTTGAGTTTTATTACATTGTGCAAAAAATCCCATGCGCAACAAATAATAAGTTTAGCTTGCTTTGTTCAGAGTCTTCATAAGCTCAAAAAAACATACCCGCGAGGTTTTAGAGAAGTGTTCAAAATTATTATATCAATAGTTATTTTGAAGTCTTTAAAAGTATTGAAATGTAGTATGAATTTTGTGGCTTGCTACCATTTTTTTTAAAAACTGATTTTTATCTCAGAATCTCAGAGTATTCGCTTCTATTGACCATATGGGATTTGTTGACAATTTTTGGAAATCAGTTCAATACAAATCTCCGGCCGTGGCATAATGGTAGTGTGCTCGACTATTATGCGAAGATTCCAGAGTTCGACTCCCACCCGGACAGATCCACCCAAACAAAGGGTTTTAAGAAATGTTGGTAGTGCTCATGCACAAATCTGACTCTCCCCACTGCTGCTATCCACACTAGCAGTGATCTAGCGGACAGCCACTGGTTCTACCAGGATAGGCCTGTCCTGCATCTCAGGGGAGCGCGTACCCTGCCGCGAGGCGGGAACAAGCGCAAGGAAGATTATTATTATTATTATTATTGACTTCAATACCCGTTTTCTTAACCTTTTTTCAAACTCAAGTTTCTTGATTTTGGGTTTTTGTGCTCTAAGGCGTGAAAAATTCAAAATCATGTAGCATGTGAGTCTTCAGGAGTGTCGAGGACAATCGCCAAGACGAAGTCCTGTCCGCACTATCATTGTGCAATCATTGCACCCATCATCGGAAGATTGGAAGGTATATCGAGTTTTCTCGTGCCTTTTGAAGTAAGATACTGAGTTTATATGAAAAATATTAAAAGAAAATGCTAATTATTACATTAACCCGCGAGAACAAGGTCTTTTACCTTCATTATAGAACTACTACACGAACTAGCAATGTGTTTTCGACTTTGCAAGTTTTACATGGTCGCACTTTTGGTAAAAACTAGAGAGCTGGTAGGGTTTGATCTCGTCCCGTAGAACAGAAAGGAACTAATACTGAATCACTTTCGAAGAGTTTTAGTTCAATGTTTATATGGACAGGGATGTGTATTCGAGTTATTATTATTTGATTTTTTAAATTTAACATGTTTTCGTGTATTTAACTTAGTATGATCTCGTGTAAAAGTTAGTATCATCTCATTTATTCGAGTTAACTCTCATAAGTACATATTACAGTACAACTACCAGTTAGTACTGTTCGAGCTGGAAGATGTGGCCAGTGAAGAAGCCGTCATTCCTCTTTGCATCGCGGTCGACCCCCTCGAAGTTCCTACAAATATGTGAGCTAAAAGCATACCAGACTAGTTCTCAAACTTCTCAAGCTACGCAGAACACAAGTAGAATGCTTCTCTCTCCTACTTATAAGCAGTCACCACTGGTGCAAATTCAACGAACTCGCTATTTATAGAAGAGTGATTAACGCGCTATCGCTCACTCTAGGAAGTCGAATGTTTTTCATTTCATTTCTTTCATTTCTTTATTCCAAGCACATGAGATATCATGAAAACACAAACAAAAACAAAGTTAAATGCATGGGCTTTCTTCTAAGTGGCGGTGTTTAGAGGTAGCGGTATAGATGAAAAAAAGGGGGGGAGGGTGATATACTTAAAATCGACAATTATATTAGTCATGAACGAAACGTTTAGGTAATATCTTTTCAGTAGGCAGAGATAATAATTGTTTTTGAAACTAGCAGTATTAGGTGTACTGACGATCTCAAAAGGTAATGAATTCCATACTGATAGCTGGCGAGAAACACATGTAGAAATAGAACATTTGCTAATATTATGAGGTGTTTTTAGCCTGAGCTCATGAGAATGGCGAGAAAATCTCTGTACTGCACACAACTCAAACAAGTTCATAGTTTCAAGTTCACATTTTTTGTGGACACATTTATGAATAAATAAAAGGTCAGATATAGCACGACGATATTCAAGAGTTTCTAGGCCTAAAATGGAGATTCTTTGTGAATAGGGAAGTCTGGAATGGCCAGATCTGTTCAATGATTGTAATACGTAATTATTGATTGAGTACTCACTTTTGTAATATATTCCGTTTTAATTGATTTTCGCTCGGCCTCGTCATTCACCAATATTTCAAACCACTTGACGATTGGATGCATTAAGCGATTCCACCGAGAAACGGCTGATTTCGATACTCCTCCCTAACCAGTAACCTTCCATCATCGGAAAATAATCAGAAGTTTCCTAGTTCAAGCGTCACTTCCTTCCAACTGTATAACTTACCTTTTCTTTATATTTCAATGATCCACGCGTTGATGAGCTGCTGAAATAGTTTTTGGAAATAGAATCATCCAAGATGATTTGATGCCCATTGAGCTCGCGCTGAAGAAATCTTACCTTTTGACGGTATTCAGAACAAACTGATTCTATAACTCGGTTGTGAAAATCTACACTCTGCTGAAATTTAACTCTAAAGTTTCCTTGAGTTCGCCTTATCCATTGATCATAGTGAAATTGGCTACATACATAGCAGCTGTTCACTTTCACTTTTTTTGCGATTTTAAGCATATTCCCCCCCCCCCCCTCTCTGGTCGCCCATTCCCCCCACAGCATCATTCCCCCCCGCTTTTACGAAACAGGCTTTTGTGAATCAGCATAATAGCAGGAAAACTCTTGCTTTTCCATCTTTTTAATAATGAACTTTGGAAAAGGCTTTTGTTGTTGCTCAGATCCGAGCGCGTTTAGGAGACCACTAAGCTTGCAAATATCTTATCATTCAGGTATGACCCCTCTGTTGCGTACTATGCCGTTGGAGGAGCGAATGGTGATAATGGAGGTGAATTTTTTTCACTTTTCCACCATAACTACTCGGAATATTGTTCACAATTCACAAAAATAACAGAGCCTTATCAAAAAGTTTTCAAACAAAAACAAAGTGAAAGAGTGACGAAGGTAAAGGCAAAAAACATTTATTGAAATATTGTTCAAAAATGTGTTCTTAAAAGCATTATTACATATTTCTGGTCGATCGCTGAAATTTCGGAACGCTGTTCAGTTGCTTGCGATTTGGAGAACTCTGACCTACGAAACCATTTTTAAAAGATTCTTTTAGACTGCAATGCTCTGTTTATGTATAAATCGGTATTCTTCAATGCTAGCCAAATCGTGTTAAAACTCGTTATTAATTAAACAGAAGAGCAATGAAAACGAAAATTTTGTTCGTGAAACCCTTAAAAAATTATAATAACAACAAAAAAGATGAAAACTACAATAATATTAAGAAAATATAGCAAAAAAAGAAAAATAATAACATTGAAACAAGCAGGTTCCTGGGAGTTAGCCACCAAGTTCAACTTCGAAAGCAGAGCGAAGCAAATCAGCACAAATGTTTGTCCCCGAAATGCTGAAAATGGTCTTATTGAAGACTGGATTTGCAGGTCGGCTTGAAACGCTGGAAAAGGTCTTTGTTCTGGGGGGAGGAAAATAGGAAAAAAATGCTGAATTGTTACGAAAAGAGGGAAATGAAATTGTTACGGAAAGAGGGAAATAACGAGATTGCTGAATTGTTACGAAAAGAGAGCGCTCCGTTGTAAAAACCTATTCGGGTGTGAGTTTCGGTGTGGCAGTACTCTTATGAATACTGACCAGGCGTCACAGCCTTAAAACTGTGTCACTTGAATATTTATCATCAATCTTCCATCTCTCTTCTATCTCAATCGTGAATTCTTGAGTTAATGACGCAATCGCTTAATAAACATGCGTGACTAAGAGAACAAGGCATATGAGCCTTTCATACATATAACACTATCGCACGGAATAGCAATGTTTTCCCGTGGTGTAATGGTAACACGCTTGCTCCCGGTTTGAGAAGAGATGGCTTGTTCGATCTCGCCCGGTGGAATAGCTTTTTTTCTGTGGGATAGTTCAATCAATTGTCATCTCATGTACATTGTATCAGGGACCGTCTTGTTGCTGTCGAGTTGTCGAACCTCTCCAACTACGAGATGGATAGCAGTTACGGGGCAGCCCTCGTCAGCGTGGAAAGAGAACGGACGACTTTGCTTGCTCTCAGAGCAGTCTTGGGTGCCGATCCTTCGAGCAGACGAGTTAGTTTGTACCCGAAACTAACAGAAATATTGTGTAAGTTCGAACCGCAGGGCGGGCAGATTTACAGGAATTGAAGGGATTACTAGAATTGATAGTATTTCCACGTCTTTTTTATTTTTCTCATGCAAACAATAAGAGTCAGCAAAGGAGCAGATGGTAAAAACAGGCTAGGTCAAACACGTCATCTTGGGTCATCGCCTCAAATCGTTGGGAGTGCGTACAACTGTTCTCAAGGCTTGAGAAAGTGCGGAGAACTTTTTTATATTTCTTTCAAAAAAACTTAATTTTATTTTCTTCCCAATTGTTCTCCTATCTAATTTATTATTCCATAAAAGGTATAGCCTAACAAGCTATAATATTGTGATTTAATATATTTGTAAATAAGAGTATTCCTTACTCCTCGTTGAACCCAAGCAACGGATTTTTTTACCGAGCAGAGGAGCGGATTGTTCGCAGAAACTTGTGCAAAAATCGTGTGGTGTGACGGGAACCGAACCCGTGACCTTTCGCGTTCCGGGCGAATGCTCTCCCCACTGAGCTACACACCCACACATGACAATGCACATTTAAGGCCCATACAACATGCCCCCCTCTCAACACCGAGGTCTCTCGAGGTCTAGGGTCAGAGGTCTAGGCGCCTTTGTTTCTGCGAACTAGCTCATGCTCGGGTTTTTCTTCTTTTTCTCTTTTTTTTATTATTTTAAATTCTCTTTTCTCATCCCGGTTCGGCTCCCATGTAAATAAGAGTATTCCTTACTCCTCGTTGAACCCAAGCAACGGATTTTTATACCGAGCAGAGGAGCGGATTGTTCGCAGAAACTTGTGCAAAAATCGTGTGGTGTGACGGGAACCGAACCCGTGACCTTTCGCGTTCCGGGCGAATGCTCTCCCCACTGAGCTACACACCCACACATGACAATGCACATTTAAGGCCCATACAACAGTTTGAAATTTGAAAGTAGATTCCTGGCTTTTTCGTAGAATGAAAGCTGAAAATGATTTATAAAAACATAAATTTTCCTAATCAACAAATTCATACTGTGAAAAATATTTAAAAATAGCCATGGAAAAGTTCAGATGCTAAATGGTTTCTACGAAATTGTTTACGAGAACCAGTTCATATGTTGGTTCACGGGAGTTTGTTATGCCACTCCGCTAGACAACGACAAGAACCTCTTCTTCAAAGTCAGCTGCTATTGAGAATTCTCTTTACGCATCATTCAATTAAGATACCTGCAAAAAAAATGAAATGGAAAGATGGGCTCATTTCGGATATATTGACCCAAGTGAACCAGTTTTACGATCAGCATGAAAAAAATAAAATTTTGATCAGGTTACTCGCAGTTTTCTTGTGTTTTCATTATTTGAAGAGGAGTAGTACCAAACAATAGAAACGGCGCTATTCAATCAAGGCAAGGTTTTTGGAAGTGTTATTGTACTCGGTTTTGGTTACATGATCATCGCTCAATTGATGATTTTTACTAGACAACTTAAACAAATTGGATACCTAGTTTTCCTTTTCGGCGTCGGATGCCATCTTTCGAGGAACTCCTTCTTCTTCTTCTTAGCGTTGTCCCGCGCCGGCCGAGGTCGGAGTAGGGTCCGCTGTACGGCTTCTAGCTCTCCAGAAACATCTGTCCGTTGCGTCTTCCGAGTGGAGTCTTGCAAGGCGCAGGTCTTGGTTGAGCGTATCCATATATCTTGTCTTCGGTTTGCCTCGAGGGCGTTTGCCTGGTACTTCCATGTCAAGGGCGTGTCTTGCGATGTTGGTCGCGTCTCTTCGCATCACGTGTCCATACCATCTAACTCTCCCTTCTCGCATCTTGTCTTGTATTGGGGCAACGCCGAGTCTCCCTCTCACAATCGTGTTACGCACACAATCTAGGCGAGTCAGTCCTAGTGTCCAGCGTAACATTTTCATCTCATTCGTGTGGATAATGTTCTCGGTTATACGCGTTGTAGGCCAGGTCTCCGTCGAATAGAGAAGCACGGGACGGATTGCTGTTTTATACATCTTTCCGCGTATGCCAGCTGTGATATTCCTATCACAGAGGACACCTGCAGCTTCTCTCCATTTCATCCAAGCTGCATTTACTCTTTGGCGTGCCGCTGCATTTGTTGACGTGTCTGAGGAGATGACAGAACCAAGGTACTTGAATTCGGAGGTCTTCGGGAGCGGTTCACCGCTGATGTGAACAGTTCCTGTCGTTTGCACTCCGATTTCCTGGTACTCGGTCTTCTTGATGTTGAGGCGTAAGCCATGCCTACTAAGAGCGTCATTCCATTCTTGGGTGCGTTTCTCGATTTCGGCACGTGTAGGAGCAGCAAGGAGAATGTCGTCGGCGTATGCGATGGTTGACGGAGCCGGAGTCAGTAGAGGACGCGTGACGGTATCCATAACCAAAATGAAGAGAAGGGGAGACAAAGCACTCCCTTGGTGCACTCCAACGTTTACTGCGAATGGCTCTGTGATGCCGACCGGAGTTCTGACAGTACTCTTTGAATCATCGTACATCGCCATTGTCCATCGAATGTACTCTTCAGGAACATGATGATCGCGCAATGCATATGAAATAAGATCATGGGGGACTCTGTCGAACGCCTTTTCCAAATCGAGGTAGGTCAGATGGAGAGGTGATCTTTTCTCTGCGTGCTTCTCGACGAGTAAACGGAGTGCAAATATTGCATCTGTTGTGCCTCTTCCGTTCACAAACCCGCATTGCTGAGCTGGAATATCGACGATATCTCGTATGCGTGAATCCAGTATCCTCTCAAATATCTTCATAGTGTGGTTGAGAAGGCGTATTGGACGGTAGTTGCTGCACACTCTGGCATCGCCTTTTCCTTTGAAGACTGGAACGGTCGTGGAGTAGCGCCAGATATGTGGAATTTGGCCTTGCTTTACGATGGTGTTGAACAGCTGCACGAGATGTGCTAGTCCAACATCACCCGCAAGTTTCCAGGCTTCGGTGGCTATGTCGTCCGGTCCAGCCGCTTTCCCAGTCTTCATCTTAGAGAGTGCCTTCTTCACTTCCTCGGCCGTGATGGTTGGAACGGGTCCTTGTATGGCGTGGGAAGTAGGGATGGGAGGGTGCTCAAACTCTTGGCCGCTCATTTCTTCGAAATGTTCGCGCCACCTGTTTCTGACTTTTAAAGGGTCAGTGACGAGCTTCCCTTGTTTGTCCCTTATCGTGGCTGCTCTCTGGATGTCCAAGGTGTTGCGGTGTCGAGCCTTGGCAAGCCGATAGATGGCTTTATCGCCTCCTGGTTGGTTCATCTTCTCATAGAGATCGCGGAAGTAGGAGGCTTTTGAAACTGCGACAGCTCTTTTGGCGGCTTTCTTGGCTGAGCTGTATGCAGCGCGGTCGTCAGCCTCATTTGACGTCCTCCATCTCTTGTAGGCATTCTTTTTCGCCTTGATCGCATCCTGAACTTCGGAGGTGAAAAACCAGGTGTCTTTCTCGATTCTTGGCTTTCCGGGTTTCGTCTTTCCGAGGATGCTTGCGGCGGGTGCTCTGATGCTGTCTTCAAGAAGCTTCCAATGTTCATTTATGTCCTCTGGAAACTGCTTGTAGAGTGCAGGAGGGAGTAGATTGCGATGGATGATGTGCATGAGAGAGAGATGTTCTGCTTTCCCAGTCGAGCGCCACCATTTGACACGTGTGCATTCAGGATTACGAGAAGGCTGTTTCTTCGACTTCAATACGCTGTAGTCCATAAAGAGAGGGTGGTGCTGAGATGCAACATGGTCTGATGGAATGACCTTTGCATCTTTCGCGTTCCGCAGCTTTGCTCTCAGGATTAACCAAAAGTCAATTTGACTCTGATTTCTTCCGCTCTCGTATGTGAGTCCGTGAGATCGTCTCTTTTTGAAAAAGGAGTTCACGACTGCTAGATCGCATCGAGCACAGAAGTCAAGTAGCCGTTGACCCTCAGCATTGATCGTTCCGATTCCATGTCCTCCATGTTCTCTCTCACGACCCTGTCGATCTGAACCGATGTGAGCGTTAAAATCTCCGCCGATTAAGATGTCTTCATGAGACTCTCGGACTTTGATAACTTCCTCTAGAGAGTCGTAGAAGTCCTCCTTATCAGCGTCGCTACATCCTTGTTGAGGTGCATATGCTGAGACGACAAGGAAGTGATTGTTGGACGAAGAAATTCGGACGGCCATGACTCGATCTGTAGAGCGAATGACTTCGGTTACATCATCAGCAATTTTCGAGGAGAGGATAATGCCAACACCATTTCTTGTTGATGACGTGCCATGGTATATCAGCTTGTATCCGTCTCCTATCGGCTTCGACTTGCTTCCTCTCCATTTCGTTTCCTGTACAGCAGCAATGTCAACCCTTCTTGCTTCTAGCATTGCGGCCAGCTCTCTACTGCGTCCCGTCAGTGTTCCAACATTCAATGTGACGAGGCGAATTTGGGCTGTACGCCGCGCAGACATACCCCGCCCATGGGTAGCTGCCTGTCCTCGCATATTTGACGGTCCTAGCGGACAAGGTAAGACCGCGTCGCTTCCGGGGGACGCCCTAGCTTTGGTGATATATCTTGAAGAACTTGAAGCCATGGTTTACAACAAGGGTATTCATGCGATCGGCCTGTTGAGTGGATGGTCAATCCAGCCTGGCATCGCGGAACGTGTTTGTCGGGAGTTCCTGCTAATCCTTGACCGTAGAAAAGCAGAAGATTAATCGAAAAGACGCCTCGACTCGTGTGGCCTGGACTAACCCCTCTCCGCCTGGCCAACTGGCGGATAGAACCACTGCCGGAAGTGGACTCGTCCAAAGGGGGCCCAATTTTAGCCTCACTCAGAACGTCGTGATTCCGGCAATCACGGTAGTAGGGCTGAGTGAGTTTACACCTTCCCACCGACTTTGAGGTATTGGGGCTAGGGAAGGCTTTCGAGGAACTCCCGAAACATTAAAATGTACTCCATCTCTTCTCTTGATGTTTTAGTATATTTGGTATACATATATTATGCATGGATGAATAAATGTTTGTCATGTTTTGTCACATCAGTATTGATGTATGAATAAATAAATAAATAAATAATAAAGAAAAAATATGGTTTTGAAGACTTAGTGGTTTTTCATGGTTGAGGTGTACATCAACGACAAGCGCATGGCTCGAGAACCGTTCGGGGAGCTTTTCCTGAGACAAGGAACTACGCACTGGAAGGATGAAGATAGAGTCCTCTCGGAAGACCGCAGTGTTAAGTGGTAGAAAAAACCCTTTCCAGCTTCAAAATAGTCAATCAGCACATCCTTAAGCACGTTAATATGCATGTTTTCAAAGAAAAAGTTAACAGCGTTTCTTATTATTTGTTTTTCTGCCCCATTTCACTTTTGAATAAAGCCTTAAACATTGTCTGAAAATTCGAAACAAAACTATTTTTAAAGTGTTTGTAAACCACTAATACAATACACAAAGCATTTCTAACCTAACATTTGACGCTTTCATAAAACTCCGAAGCGAAGAATAAAATGCAAGCTCCTATTCGTCCCGAATTATATGTAAAATTTCGAAATATCATTAAATGAGAGTGCTGTGTGACGCGCATTCAATTCTTTATTCCGCTTAAAACAAAACATAATGTTAAGTGACGAAACAGATGACACTGTCACAAGAAAAGTGAATTCAGTGAAGGTTATGAAAAGTGAGATCTAAATATGACAAGAACAATGAGGAACATTTGATTTTAGGAAAATAGGAAAGCACACAAAAAAAGCAAAGAAAGCAAAGCTTGTATCTTCAGTTGTGAACTATTCATCAGCAAATAAGAACTATTCATCCGCAATAATAACTTGAAATTCCAAAAATTCAACTCACTCTTTATCATTCGAGAGCTAACCGAGAACACAAATATAATGGAAAAAAGAGGAGAAACAGAAACAAAACATTTGAAGAAACAAAGCACTTGAATTAAAAATGTATTCTAGAGTTGGTGACAATGGTCTCACAATCAAGCTTGATAAGTTCATTTCTAAAAATGCTAGAAGAGCTCGTAGAAACCAAAGAACTAGGTAACTTATTCCAGACATTAATCATTCTTGAGACACAAGTGCTTGTTCTGCTTTGATATTTACACGGCAAGCATATTCTGTAGTTATTCGATTCTCTCAGCGAATAAGGCGATGGGCAAAGTTTAAACATATTTGAGTAATCTACTTGAATATTTCCGTGCAGACATTTATGGATGAACACAAGATCGGCCACATTTCTTCTATATTCAAGCGAGGAGATGGAAAGAAAATTCAGTCTAGAAACATAACTCATTTTGGGTAATCCGGCCCTTTGTAGTAACCTTCGTGTAAATGATCTTTGCACTTTTTCTATGCAGTTAACGAGACCGATAGTTACTGGGGACCATACCTCACTCCCATATTCAATAAGGGGTCTTATGTATGTGGTGTATATTCTGAGCAGAACTTTAATTGATTTGGTTTTAAAGGCTCTGAAGATCATGTTTATACATTTTTGGGACTTTAGGGAGGTTAGTTCAATATGTTTAGAGAATGTGATATCTTCCTGAAATGTAATGCCAAGATCTTTCACTAATGAAGTAGTTGGTATGATATTGTCTTCTAGGTTATATGTTACTTTTGGATTCCTAGGACCACAGTGCATGATAAAGCATTTTTGAGTTGATATCACAAGTCCCCAGGTCAGTGAGTAATCGGAAATGGAATCCAGACTTTTCTGAAGAGAGTCTCTGTTTTTGGAAAAAATTTTGAGGTCATCGGCATATAGAAAACCATGGACATCTGGCTCTATGTGCTCCATGATATCATTTATAAATATTGAAAAGAGGAGGGGTCCAAGGCAACTCCCCTGGGGAACACCACTGTTGTATACTTTAGGGCCTGATAATGTATCTCCGATTGAGACTTTCGAGGACCTGCTCGTGAGAAAAGAACGGATAAGATAGAGGAGGTTGCCCGTTATTCCCACTTTTTCAAGTTTGTGAACAAGAAATCTTATGTTTACAGAGTCGAAAGCCCGTGAAAAGTCGACTAGACAGATGTCAAATTCTATTTTTTTATTCTGAAGCGTGAGGTAAATGGAATGAGCCTCTACCAGGGATGTTACCGTGGACCGTCTCCGACGGAAACCATGTTGTTTGGGATGTAGTATGCCATTGGTTTCCAGATATTGATAAGTTATATTGAAGATCAGTCTCTCGAATACCTTTGACATAGAGCACACCATAGTGATAGGACGATAATTTTCCGATCTGAGAGCGGGGCTCTTTTTTATGAACTGGTTTGATTATTCCTTTTTTCCAGGCCAGAGGGTAGTGCCCTAAGGTTAGTGAGTTGGTGAAAATGATGGAGAGAGGTATGGCCAGTGAGTCCAGACAATTTTTGAGTAGTCTACTTGGAATAAAGTCAGGGGAAGAGTTCAGTTTCGGAGCTATTCGTTTCAGAATGGAGTTCACCTCAAAAGGGGAGATGTCATTAATGTGGTCGAGGTGAAAATTCGGGCGAGAGATCTGAAGGGGTCCACTGATTGGTAAGGGTTGTAACTTATCAAAATACTCGGCGAAGTGAGTTGCTTGTTCGAAGGGGATAGTAGTTGGTTTATTGTTCACTATGAGAGCAGGAATAGATGTGTTGCTTTTAACGCGGTTGGATATAGTTCTGAAGAATACCTTATAGTTTCTCGGGAACTTAAGCTTGTCTTCCCTAAGAACCTCGAATTTGACTAGTTCTTTGTGAAGTTTCTTGGATGTGCGTAATGACGTAATGGAGAGAGGGTTTCGTTTGTTACTTCTCTGTAGGAAGCTGTATAATCTTCTTATCTTGGGGGGATATTTCAAATGTGTTTTGACATTCTTATTTTTTGGAATCCTATTATCCATTATGAATTGGATGATGTTGGTTAATTTATCGACACTTTCGTCAATAGTTAGGTTTGAGAGCATGTAAGTCCAGTCGATGCTTAAGAGGTCTGAGTTGATTATTTCCCAATCTGCCTTTTTCCAGTCTAACGATGAGCTGGTGCTTGTGATAATACGCTTGGCTCTATCTCTGATTTCAAAATATATTGAGGCATGATCGCTGGTGGAGAAGGGAGGCCTGACAATACAGTCTTTTATGATATTTGAATTACAGAGCAGGCAATCGAGTGTATTTTGAAGTCTAGTGGGAGAAAGTACGAGTTGTTTAAGATTGTTGTCGCATGTCATGTTTAAGAATGCAAGAGATATACTACATGTATTGGAAGCGGTGAGATTTGCCCAGTCTATCTTGGGGAGGTTCATGTCTCCGCACAGAATGGTGGGAAATACTTCAGTAACATGAGAGGTGATAAACGAGCAGAGATCCTTTGTATTTTCTACTCCACAGCTAGGAGATCGATATATATTAATCAGTCTAATGGCCGAGAAAGCAAACGAGAAAGATGTGTTAGGATAAATGTCTATTACTAACCCCTCGCACTGAGCCTTGCTATATTGAACAACTAAAGATGAGGAGATGGCATTATCTACTAGAATGGCTACGCCTCCTCCTCTTTGTGCCAATCTGTCACCTCTGAATACCGTGAAGGGTAAACTATCGGTTAGAATGGAGTCGGGAAGCTCACTGTGCATCCATGTCTCAGATAGTAAGAGAATGTGATATTTACAGCAACGAAGAAGAAAGTAAAGATCATATAGCTTATTCATCACTGATCTACAGTTGAAATACAAGCATTTGATTACTTCTTTTCTAGCTCTTTTATCCGACTTATCCTATGGTGAATAACGAGAGGTTTTCCTAACATTTCTTCTTCTGGAAACAAATTCGTCTGACTTTCTGGGGCATGAGGCAGATTCTTCGGCGTTTCTGGTATTGCGTCTGCTTCTGACTTGTAGCGGCTTCACGGAGCTTTCCGCCAGAGAAGGAAAGTCAGTTGAAGAAGCCTCGAATGTAGATGTCGACCGGGCCCCAGAGTTCACCAGCGAAGACGATGGCATTTGGGAGTGTTGAGTTGAACTGGCTAAGGGGGATAGTGACGAAGAGGCGGGAGGAGGGGAAATTGGTCGATAGGGTACTCGTTTGTAAGACTGGGCAAAACGAGGAAAGGCAGGGATTAGGTGAGCATCGACCACTTTGGCAGGGGGAAAAGATGGGTTAGTGGATATTCGGATGCAGTCTCTCTCGGCTTGAAGCTCTGCCGGCGAGAGGTCAGCTCGGGAGTAACATCCTTTAGGAAAAGGGTGTTTCGCCTTTCTGCAAAGTTCCAGAAAAAGGTTACGCTTTCCAAGCGAAGAAAACTCAATTTTCATGGGACGGCCATGAGGAGCAGAGAGACGTGGGCGATCAATTGGGTGACGATGATGATTGATATTACCGTTCTCTAGGTCGTCAATAAGGTCCGCTGAATTGAGTCTGATGATAAGACGTGAGATAAGATCTTTGTCTTTGCAACACGTATCATCCTCTGACTTGCCTTCTGGAAGTCCGATAATAACAGCTCGTTTACCTTTTCCTATGAGCATATCCTTGTCTCGATAAGTGGATTCGACGATAGCTGAATACAAGTGGGGTCTAAGTGTGGCCGGAGAGACAGATGACTTTATGGATTGCATTTCTTCACTAATCCGTAGAAGTTGCTGTGACTGATCCAGAATTACTTTGTTCATGTCAGAAATCTGTTGGGACTGAGCAAGTATCATCTGTTGAAGCGGCTGCATAACTTTTGTCAGCGTTTCTCGGACAAGACTATCGATGAACGGAAGAGAGACTGTGAGAATGGAGAGGTTGCAAAGATTAGGAGGAGATTTGCCATCAATTGGCAGAGCTCGGGAAGGGTCACCACTCATAGAGAACGGAGATCATTCAATGATCTCCATTCTCTATGAGTGGTGACCCATCGTGAAGAAGTTCCAGATATTTGGAATCTTTTTCGTGCCAGATATAACGATGCGGCGTAGGTTGTGATGGAATAGACAACCTACACCGCATCGTTATAGCTGGCACGAAAAAGATTCTAAATAAACTTACGCTTAATTTTTTTGAAATGCCTCATGAATTGGTGATTAAGATTTAGAACTGCAAAAAGGCTATTGTTTTCGCATATTTTGGAGTGAATTTGTCTTTTTTGTGGGTTACAACCATAAATCAAGATCATTGATTGAAATATCGCACGGAAAAAGCTATTCATCCGGGCAAGATCGAACTCAGCCATCTCTCCTCTAATCGGAAAAAAGAGCTTAACTAAGAATCGATATAAAGTTCATATCAGGCAGTACTCGCACAGCTGTATAAAACGTGCTCCACGTTTCTATGTAACCAAGACAACAACTGAACAATTGAGTCAAAAAGATCAGCAGAAATATTTGAAAAAGTACGAAAAACACCAAAAAATTTCGGTTTCAAGTAAAGTGAAATCTCTTTCGGAATACAAAACATAGCACAGAGAAATGAAGGGAACGGAATGATTCAGTTGAATCAGAACTAACTTAGAAATGTGGGTGGAGAGAGAGTAGAACAGCTAAAGAGTGAAATAGAACTAAAGAGAGAATTAGAGAGAGGAAGATAGAAAAGAGAGAGCGAGGGAGAAAGAGAATAGAAGATTTAAAAAAAGAAGAAGAGGAAAACAAAGAGAAGAGAGATAGGAAGAGAGGCGTAAAAATATTTAGTGGTCCTTGGTGTGCTGGAGGGCTGCTGGAAGTAGAGCGTTCTCCTTAGTTTCTAGCAAAGCGAATAAGGCATCCTGGACGAAAGCGGGCATGATTGATAGCGGGCCCCAGATCAGGATGGCTTCCCATCCACACAAGTATCTGCAAAGAAATTCCCAGTTTCTGTGATGTTGATGAAAATCCCAGTTGTAAATTAGAGTACTCCCTACTCCTCGCTTATCTCAAGCAACGGATTTTTATACCGAGCAGAGGAGCGGATTGTTCGTAGAAACTTGTGCAAAAATCGTGTGGTGTGACGGGAACCGAACCCGTGACCTTTCGCATTCCGGGCGAATGCTCTCCCCACTGAGCTACACACGCACACATGATAATACACATTTTAAGGCCCATACAACATGCCCCCCTCTCAACGAGGTCTCTCGAGGTCTAGGGTCAGAGGTCTAGGCGCCTTTGTTTCTGGGAAGGAGCTCATGCTCGGGTTTTCGTCTTTTCTCTTTTTTAAATCTTTTTTTTATCCTCTTTTCTCATCCCGGTTCGCCCCCCATGTAAATTAGAGTACTCCCTACTCATCGCTGATCTCTAGCAATGGATTTTTATACCGAGCAGAGGAGCGGACTGTTCGCAGAAACTTGTGCAAAAATCGTGTGGTGTGACGGGAACCGAACCCGTGACCTTTCGCGTTCCGGGCGAATGCTCTCCCCACTGAGCTACACACGCACACATGATGACGCCCATACAACACAGTTTCGAAATAATATGTTGATGAAAATCCTAGTCTCTGTAATGTTGACAGAACGTACGCGACTGTAGTTTGGTCCCCAACAACCATAGGCCTTGTGAAAGACATTGAAAAAGTTCAAAGGAGTTTCACCAGAAGAATCCTAGCTAGGAACGGACTTCCTCGATTATATTACTCTGAAAGACTAGAAATGCTTAATCTAGAGTCACTTGAATACCGCCGCGTTGTTGCTGACCTAGTATTTATCCATAAAAGAATACATTCGTGTTCTGAATTTGATTCTTCCAGACTATTCATTGTTAAACCACTTCTTAAGAATATTAGAAATGCTCACAAGTTGAGAATCGCATTGCCTTTCGCTATAAACAGCTCCCGGTTCTCTACATGTGCAACAAGAATTATTTCTATATGGAACTGCCTACCTTCTGAAATAGTATGCATTCATTCTGATATGATGTTTCTGACGAAACTGAAAGAACTTCCTAAACATACTATTTTACCTAGCCCTATTGTTTCTGACTAATGGCTTTAATACACTGCCACTGTATTACCTCACCTTCTTCTTTTTCATTTCTTAATTTTATCATATATAAAAATCCATGTTATATTGTTTTTATATTTCGATTCCACGTTAAACATACACATGTACATGGAAATAAAGAATGAATGAATGAATGAAACGTAATAAACAGCAGAAGAAAAAAATCTGAACAGGAAGGTCCCAACTTTTATCAGTTTTGGTCGTCACTAGTTTAAAATTCTTATTCAAACATTCGTTTTGTAGATGTTGCTCTGATGAAGAAAATAAACCTGGAGCGGGGATATTTTCCCGTGATGGCATGGAAGTAGTTGTCAACCACATGTTCTATCTGGTCAGAGCCGTGTTCATCCATCGATTTGTGCCACAGTCGGAGAACTGAAAGAGAACACACTGACATGAAAAACGCACTAAGCTACATACATATATAGATAGACAAGCAATAATGAAAATAAATTTCCAACGGTTGCTACTAAGCTCGGTTATTCTAAATCATTTTTTTGTTGTTGGGAATAATACATTATAATAGATGTAAAAACATACATAAGAAGAAGCATATGCATACAAATGAAGGAAAAGTTACACTCTTGCCGGAACTCCTCCCCGTATTCCTCTTTATCCTCATCGCTCAACTTGTTCCACACTTTCTCCACTCTGTCGTCCATTGCCTGAAATCAAGAGAAAATTTTTTATCAAGAGCATGAAAATAAAAGAACGGAAAGTCAATAGCAATTAGGGGTCAATGAAAAAATTGCTATTTAATTGAAGAAAGTAATGAAACTTCTTCATTAAAGGAAACCTGTATTCCGAGTATTTCACAAACTTCGACTGACTGTTAATAATGAACACCAAGTGAATCGTGGTGTAAATTACAGTTATCGAACAAAGAAATGTTAATTTTGTTACAATAAAAAAGTGACTTTGATTTTCAGTCTTTCTTTTAAGTAGGCTAATTACTAGTTTTTTTCGGTTTCCCTCAGTTTCTCTGATTTTTATTTTAAAAAAAGCTTGAAAAATATCACCCTGGAGCCTCACCGTCCAAACCATACCAACATCTTCGGCTTTCTCACTATACATAAAC
This sequence comes from Allodiplogaster pararmata, assembly GCA_964056735.1. NCBI lineage: Eukaryota > Metazoa > Nematoda > Chromadorea > Rhabditida > Diplogasteridae > Allodiplogaster > Allodiplogaster pararmata. The sequence goes on from OZ057406.1 coordinate 44,285,149, forward strand.
ACTATATTATTTAACCTTCTCTCTAACAGTCTTCGTCTTTTGCTTTTTCTCCGTTCTCTTTTGTGTCTTTCTAGGGGCGCTTTTTTCCAGAATCTTTTTAAACAAGCTCATTTATTTAGCAATGTTTTATAATTAGAACCAGGCTGTTTCTACTACTAGAAAAAAAGCGGGAAGATCAGCGAGACTTATCATGAGGGAACAGTAGACCATCATCATCTTTCACTCATAAATCTAACAGGTGATACACAAGAGATGTAATATATTGTTCTTCTTCTTAGCGTTTGTCCCGTCCGAGAACAGGGTCCTCTGTATAGATGACACTTCTCCATTTCCCCCGATTCGCGGTGTCTTCAGCTCTAAGTCCGACAGCAGCCATGTCTACTTCAATGCTGTCTCGTCATTTAGTTTTTGGTGTCCCCTAACCACTGGGAGATGCTGCGAGGTGATGTTGTCGCTCGGTATAACTTTGCAGGTGGTAACGATCTTGAGATGCTTTCTCTGGGTCATCCAATATTCCTCCCTCCACTACAATACGTGATGAGATGCGAATCTCTTTTTCGGAAAAAAACCCAACGCCGTTCCGTGCAGTGGTGTTGTTTTCGGAGTACCAAAATTTGTACTTGTCTCTGATTAACTTCGCTCTGGATCCCTTCCATTTCGTTGGATGATTCTCTTGGTGAGCATTTAGCATATTTCCATCGTTTTCCCATTGAGGCTTCCGATGTTGAGGGTTGCCAGACGGAGACTGACAGGCGCTACTAACTTATTACATCTAGGACGTGGCCTAATATTCCTCGAAAGCCCTTACATACTTCTCACGTCGATCAGGATTTGACGCGCGTCGCTTAAAGGGGACGCCCTAGCATTGTTGCGTTCTTGGAGGTGCTTCTTGGGGTGTTACGACGATTCCTTCAAAGACCGGCTTGTCGCACGAGCATCAAAGTCGATAACTCAGCCTGACGTCCGTTTACAACTCTTTGGGCCATACAGCCCCGGTTTTGGGCTGCATGGGCTAGAGGTTATTTATTGGACACGCCTCTTGACCGTGTCCCTTAGGCAGTTAAGATAACAGTAAGCGAGCATTTTATAGGATATTATTCCTTTGATATTTTTGATATCTTTGTATACCTTGAAAATTCCTCATGTCTCTGAAATAAGAAAAGGTTATTGAGTTGAAGTGAAGTGTAGAGAAGCTCATTCCGGTGATACCTTTTTGTCGAGAAGGCCGGTTGCTTTGAAACCCGCAGGCTCCAGAATGGAGCACTTCACTCCGAATGGTTTCATCTCTCGCCTGATTAAAACTCAACTGCACAACTTTGAAAAATAGGGAAATCAAACATAATAATGAATCATATTTTTCTCTTTTAATTTTTCTCCTTTTTTCATCCTTCATGGGGCGATTTGGCGAATTTACAGGGTGTACAGAAAGTCCAGGAGGACAGTATTTTTTCCGATGAAAACTTAACGGATTGAGCAAATCAAACAAAATTTTGCTCAAAGTGTATTCAAATAGTTTGGGATATAACCGCGTTTTCGAATTTCGAACAGCCCTCCTTTCTCCTTGACACAGGCGCGGAGTCGCTTGTGGAAGGCACCCACCGTGGTGGACAGTTAAGCGACGTCAAGATCATCCCACGCCTTCTGTAAGGCGCGCTTCAAACTTTCCAAATTCTTGTGAGGGGAAGCACAGGCCTTGCTCTCAAGGACCGACCACACAGAGATAGAAAGGGCCATCCCGCTTCTGTCATGGTCTGGGCCGGGATTTGCGCGACTGGCAAGACTCCACTCGTTTTCGTCGAGCAGGGAGTCAAAATGAATGCCAATAACTACCTGAACGACATTCTCATAAAGGAACTACTTCCCTGGAGCGAGGCTCACTTCGCGGGACGCAAATGGACGTTCCAGCAGGACTCTGCGCCCGCCCACAAGGCTAAAGTTGAGCAAGACAGGTACAAGACCAATTTCCCCTCCATGATAACATCCGCCGAATGGCCTCCGTATTCACCTGATTTGAATCCTCTGGACTTCTCTGTGTGGTCGGTCCTTGAGAGCAAGGCCTGTGCTTTCCCACACAAGAATTTGGAAAGTTTGAAGCGCGCCCTACAGAAGGCGTGGGATGATCTTGACGTCGCTTACCTGTCCACCACGGTGGGTGCCTTCCACAAGCGACTCCGCGCCTGTGTCAAGGAGAAAGAATGGCTGTTCAAAATTTGAAAACGCAGTTATATCCCAAACTATTTGAATAAACTTTGTTGAAAGTTTTGTTTGATTTGCTCAATCCGTTAAGTTTTTATCGGAAAAAATACTGTCCACCTGGACTTTCTGTACACCCTGTAAATAAATTGTAAATAAGAGTATTCCTTACTCCTCGTTGATCCCAAGCAACGGCTTTTTATACCGAGCAGAGGAGCGGATTGTTCGCAGAAACTTGTGCAAAAATCGTGTGGTGTGACGGGAACCGAACCCGTGACCTTTCGCGTTCCGGGCGAATGCTCTCCCCTCTGAGCTACACACGCACACATGATTATGCACATTTTAAGGCCCATACAACATGCCCCCCTCTCAACACCGAGGTCTCTCGAGGTCTAGGGTCAGAGGTCTAGGCGCCTTTGTCACTGCGAACTAGCTCATGCTCGGGTTTTCTTCTTTTTCTCTTTTTTTCCTCTTTTTTTTCCACTCTTCTCATCCCGGTTCGGCCCCCATGTAAATAAGAGTATTCCTTACTCCTCGTTGATCCCAAGCAACGGCTTTTTATACCGAGCAGAGGAGCTGATTGTTCGCAGAAACTTGTGCAAAAATCGTGTGGTGTGACGGGAACCGAACCCGTGACCTTTCGCGTTCCGGGCGAATGCTCTCCCCACTGAGCTACACACGCACACATGATTATGCACATTTTAAGGCCCATACAACAAAATTAATATAAAGGGAAGGTATTACGCATTACGCATATATCATATTACTTATGTGAGTTTGAAGCTGAACTGAAATGTATAGAGAGGAAAGTTGAACCGGGTTAATAGACTACATTAAGACGAATATTGAAAAGAAAGTTTATTGAATAAAAAAGTTTTTTAAAAAAGATTTCTTGAGAAAATCGAGAATGTAAAAATTAGCCAGAATAGTCTATCTTGTGCGTTTTACCTGAGTATGTCCATGTAGGCCTCGATCCCATACTTAGTGACGCAGTAAGGAGATCCTCCAGGCGTACCCATTATTCCACAAATAGACGAGGCCGAAATGATGCGACCTCGGCTTTCTTTAATTAGAGGCAGGAAAGCCTGCCAAATTCACTGCTTCTTGATCTTGACTATTTTTGAATAAGTTTTTGAATCCGAGTCGGCTGCTCAAGTAAATGCAGAAGTTTCAGAGGTCAAAGAACTTTTGAATTTAAAACTAACATGAGAAAAGAATCAAAAACTCCGAGGCACTCACAACATTCACATCCTTTCTCACGAAGCCTCGTATACAATTATGAGCAAAACGATAAACTACTCGTACCCTAATGAAATGTGTAGACTTGTTTAGTTATCTTTTTGTAAAACCTAAATGTCAAAGAATTTCCTTTTTGTAAAACCTAAATGTCAAAGAATTCCCTTTTTGTAAAACCTAAATGTCAAAGAATTCCCTTTTTGTAAAACCTAAATGTCAAAGAATTCCCTTTTTGTAAAACCTAACTGTCAAAGAATTCCTTTTTGGAAAACCTAAATGTCAAAGAATTCTCTTTTTGTAAAACCTTAACGTCAAAGAATTCCACTCCGCAGCCAGTCAATGAAAATTTATGCGTCTAAGTGATAATTTTAAACGCGGGTGAGGAATAATTGAGCATTTAATTACTTTTGTCATGCTAGGAAATTATGATGTAAGTCATAATACACACAAATGAAACAAATCAAGCTAATATTTTAATGAACTTACATGAGTACATCGGATTGTGCCCAACATGTTGACATCAAAGGACAATTTGTATTCTTCAGGAGTGCACCATGAAGTTGGACCATAACAGGAAAAGATGCCCGCATTGTTGACGACCGCCCATAGCTCTCAAGTACAGAACACTTATAGAAGAAAAAGAAAGGCTTAGTTGATAGTTCGAAAACGATGCCGTTCATTTTAAACTACCAGCTATCAAACTACAGGGTGCGGCAAAAGTCCAGGTGTGTATTATTTTTCCGATAAAAACTTAACGGATTGAGCAAATCAAACAAAATTTTCAACAAAGTTTATTCAAATAGTTTGGGATATTACTGCGTTTTCAAATTTCAAACAGCCCTCCTTTCTCCTTGACACAGGTGCTGAGTCGCTTGTGGAAGGCACCCACCGTGGTGGACAGGTAAGCGACGTCAAGATCATCCCACGCCTTCTGTAGGGCGCGCTTCAAACTTTCCAAATTCTTGTGTTGGGAAGCACAGGCCTTGCTCTCAAGGACCGACCACACAGAGAAGTTCAGAGGATTCAAATCAGGTGAGTACGGAGGCCATTCGGCGGATGTGATCATGGAGGGGAAATTGCTCTTGCACCAGTCTTGTACCACTTTAGCCTTGTGGGCGGGCGCAGAGTCCTGCTGGAACGTCCAGTTGGGTCCCGCAAAGTGAGCCTGGCTCCAGGGAAATACTTTCTTAATGAGAATGTCGTTCAGGTAGTTATTGGCATTCATTTTGACTCCCTGCTCGACGAAAACGAGTGGAGTCTTGCCAGTCGCGCAGATCCCGGCCCAGATCATGACAGAAGCGAGATGGCCCTTTCTCGAAACGTAGCGACCACTCTTATTGGCCTCGTTGACCGATTTCGACCAAATCCTATTGTTCTGGTCGTTGAAGGACTGCTCAATATTGAACAACTTCTCATCGGTGAAGAGAATATCCAAACAGTCCACCGGCTTGAACCGCTTTGACAGTTCACGACATCTCCGAAGACGGATCGCCTTCATCTGGTCCGTCAATGCGTGATTCTTCTGCAGCTTGATGGGGCGAAGTCCCATGCGGGATTTGACGATCGTCTGAACAGAACTAGCCGAGATATTCAGCTCCTTCGCGAGTTTTCTGAGACTCCGCTTGGGGTTATATCGAATCTTGTCTCGGATGCTTCTCATATATATTTTATCTGCATCCGAGAATGCGCATTGGTAATCAAACATCATAGGCAATAAATTTGTTTGAAGAAAAAAAAAAAGACAATTGAGAGCTATGGCATATGAAGGCTAGATACTTCATTAAATGCGAAACACTATTCTATTTACAGACAATTTTTTACGGAAAGCTTTGAGAGACTTTTCCCGAAGAAGATCAATAGGTAACTTGCTAAATATTCGAGAAACTCGCAAGAGAAGCTGTAGTACCTAGCAGTGTTACGAGTTTTTTCAACTTGAATACCACTAGGATTAGTTCTTGTACAACGTCCTTCTTTAAATATGCGGTTTCTATCAATTATGGACTGGTTCTGCATAATCTTCCAGCCCATGACAACGTCGTTTTGATATCTCCTATCGGCCAAGTTTGTTAGGCCTAGACATCTTAGCCTAGTTTCATAAGACGGAAGAGCCTGAGGGTACATTTTGTTCGGAAAACAACGATAATATACAATGCGTGTAAAAATTCTCTGAACATTTTCTACCGTTGTCGAATCTTTCGAGTAGTGAGGATTCCAAAGCGTCGAAGCAAAGTCTAGGTGAGGCATTACATAAATTTTAAAACATTTGACCAATATAGATGAATCATGGACAGAGATGGCTCTAAGAAATGAGAACATAGCCTTTCGAGCTTTGGCCACCCTATCAAGTACAGTGTCATTACGACGTAGGGATGCGGCCAATTGGATGCCTAAATCACGCACTTGTGGTACTCTGTCGATCGATATCTGATTGATGACATATGTAGTAGACGGATTACTGGAACCAATATGTAAATGGAAGGACTTAGACGGTGAAAGAGTCAACTGATTGGAAAGGCACCAGTTATGAACACAGTCAAGAGCTTCTTGTAGTTCTTCTTTTTTCTCGTTCATATCTCCCTTGTTATAAGAGACATATAATTTAATATCATCGGCATAAGCCTGGTACTTCACATTCGGAAAACAATCGAGAACATCATTAATGTCGGCGATATATAAAGTAAACAGAAAAGGACCTAGTACAGAGCCTTGAGGAACTCCGGAGGTCACTGGCAGTGACTTCGAAAACGATTTACCTATTCGAACCGAAAAACTACGCTCCGTCAGAAATGATTGTAACCAGGAAAGCAATGGATCGTTGATGCCGTAATATTTGCATTTGTGGAGGAGTTTCGGAATACTTATGGAATCGAATGCCCTAGAAAAGTCTAAATAAATAACAAAAAAAAAAAATAACATGAAGAAACAGCAGAATCAGACATAACTGACCCTTTCGGCTGCCAAATCTCTCTTACTGCCTTTACTGCCCAAAATGCCTCCCAAAAGACGAGCCGAAAAAACTTCTTCCAACGATTGTGATCCTACTGGAGTTGCTGCTCTGACTTCAGCACTCGACAGCTGTATTTCTGCCGAATCAGAAGCAAAGAAGCCTTCCCTGCCTCCTCACGTCTTGCTACTCCTGAAGACGTGCGCTGTTGTCATCAAGAAACTATCAGATGTACATTCCACTCAGTCCCCCACCGTCGACTTAATCCAGCACGAAATTGAAGAGGACAAAAGACTCCGATCTATTGTCATCGAAAAGGCTCCAGAACATCCGGATCCTACTGCTCTCCCTTCTTCACAAACAGCTCATGACAACGCTCTGGTTCTCTCGCTACTCGACGCAGCTGGCGTAGCTGTTCACGGACTGGCCCATTTTCGGATGGGTATCAATCACAACTCTAATGGGCGACCGGCCTCCAGACCGCTGAAGGTCATTCTTCCAGCGAAGTCACTTCAGCGGCAACTTCTCGCACGTGCCTCTTCACTTCGGAATGACAACCGCTTCAGAAACATTTTCATTCGGCCAAGTCTGACCAAAGAAATGCGAGAGAAGGAGTTCTTGCTTCGGCAAGAGAAAAGAAGACTAGTGTCCGAGGGGAAAGACGTCGTTGTCTACAATGGAGAAGTGATACCAAGAGCAGAAGCCGACGCTATTCGTCGTTCGAGGCTGCAAACTGTTAGACCTTTATCTTCTTTCCCGTCAAACTAAGATCATGTCCGGGTAAGAATTCTCTCAAGTTCTTCTATTTTAACATGCGCTCTATATGTAATAAACTAGCAGCCTTCCGAATTTTTCTAGAAGCTGAGCAGCCAGATATTGTAGCGTTGTCCGAAACTTGGCTCCATGGTAGGATTAAGGATTGTGAAATTGTTGGAGATCTCCCTTATGTTGTTGTGAGAACGGACCGTGACTCTAGAGGCGGTGGTGTTTGCATTGTTATTCGTGATGTATACTCTTTTACTAAGCCAGCAATAGATTTCTCTCGTACAGAAGTCATAGCCATCGATGTTCTTATTTCAATTTGTTTTCTACGAATTGTTGTGTGTTACCGTCCACCCAGTTATAGTTCCGATCAGACAAGAGTTTTTTGTGATTTTCTATCCGACCTTTTCTCAACATCTTATCATCCCTTCTTCCTGGTGGGCGATTTCAATTCTGATTCCCTGAGTCCTCCTGTTAGTCTTTCCGATAATATAATTCATTCTCTGATTTCCTCCTTCAACCTCTCGTTTCTGTGCCGCCTCCCAACGCGCCAAAACCGATCACTTGACTGGTTCGTTACATCTCATCCTTCTCTTTTCTCCGAGTCCCGTATTATTCCCTCATTTCCGTCTTGTGATCATTTAGGATTCGATACCAATATACATATATGCTTGGACCGTATCGACGTTGAACATGTTCCAGACTATTCTCGAACTGATTTTTCTGCTTTGAATGATTACTTGTCCTCTATAGATTGGGAAGCTGCTTTCGATATGTTCTTTTGTGTAGATGACCTTTACTCTCGCTTCCTACTATTCCTCCACCACGCTCTGTCCTTGTATGTTCCAATGAAGGCCCCTCGCTCGTCTTTCTCTGCCTATCCACCCCATATTCGTAGCTTGATTTCTTATCGAGATGCACTATTTCGCAATATTCGTTACCCACTTGTTCGAAAACTGTATGAAAAAGCTAGTTGTGATCTACTTAAACAAATCAACAAGTGGAATAAGCACTGCCTCAAGAAAAGGCTCACATCCTCTCGTAATTTGTACCGGCATATCTCTTCTCTCACACGTCCCAAACCCAATCCTCCTCGTTTTCTCATTGATCGAAATGGTTCTGTTTTGACTGACTCTCAAAGTAAATGTGACTTACTAGCAGCTGAGTTTGCCTCTTCCTTTACCCATGATGACGGTTTGTTACCCCGCCCCGCTGGAGATCCCATTCTTCCACAAGCTAATCTAAGTATCTTTCTTCCGTATACTGTTTCACGTGCTTTGTCTAAATTGAAATACACGGGTAGTACCGGTGCCGATGGAAATCCTCAGCTTGTGTTCAAAATGTGTCATTCTTCGCTTTCGGTTCCTCTATCCCACATATACAACTTCTGTCTTATCACATCTTCGACTCCTGCTATTTGGAAGCATTCTTTTGTGACCGCAATTCCTAAACAAGGCAAAGAACCCTCGTCTCCTTCTTCCTATAGGCCCATATCGATATTGTCCCCTGCATCGAAGACAATAGAGCGCCTACTTCGTAAGACTATTATAGAGCATCTAGAAAGATTCGATGTGTTGTCTAATTATCAGCACGGTTTTCGAGAGAAGGCTTCTGTTGTCACCAATTTATTGATGTGTGAGGAAGACTGGACGAGAGCGCTAGGGAGTGGACTTTCCACCGATGTCATATATCTCGATTTTTCTCGAGCTTTCGATACAATTAGTATTCCTAAGCTTCTCTACAAGTGTAGACATTATGGTATACCTGTGTGAGGTGGATGACTCTGTAACCTAAAATAATAGTGTGTATATTGAGAGACTTTTTCTCTGACCACAAAGAATCACTCCAGCTGATCTTTATCTTTCTCTCTTTCTCTATTTTTCTTTCTTTCTCTCTCTTTTTTCTCTCTCTCTCTCTTTCTCTCTCTCTCTCTCTTTCTTTATCTCTCTCTCTTTCTCTCTATCTTTCTCTCTCTCTCTCATTTCTCACCCTCTTTTATCTCTCTCTCTCTTTTTATCTCTCTCTTTCTCTCTCTCTCTTCTCTCCTTTTCTTTCTCTCTATTTCTCTATTTCTCTCACAATCATACACTATTTCTTTCTTTTCCTCTCTCTCTCTCTTTCTCTCTCTCTCTCTCTCTCTCTCTCTCTCTCTCTCTCTCTCTCTCTCTCTATCTTTATACTCTGTTAGATATTTTTTCTCTGAATCTCTTGAAAACATAACCATCCATGATGCTTTTATCTGCGTCTCTCAATATTACATGCTATTTTCTTTTACACTCTCTAGCGTTTTTTCTCTTACAGTGTAGTCTTTCTCAGAAAGACACACTTTTTATACACTCTCTCCGATGTGTATTTTTGAATCTTTTATTTGAGAATTTTTATCACGTGTTTCCAATAATCACTGTTTTCATACACGCGTAATCTATGGATACGATCTTGGAAGGAAGCCATCTCCTACTCTCGCAACTTGCACTCTTTGCGGTAAAGAATACGTCACGTATTCTTCCGTCTTTGTAGAATAAAGAACACAAAGATTAGCAACAACATTTTATCATCTCAAAGACAAAACGAAACAAACAGAAAATGAACTAAATAGCTTAGTATTTTATTACTGAAAAAGTTATTTTAATAATCTTTTTTAAAACTAATTAATTTTTTTTCCTTATAAAGACCCTACGTTAATAAACATTTTGATTTGAAGTTTAGTGATTTTTAATAATCTCACAGAAATACCGCTATTTTTTAAAAGGTTTTCTTCCATATTTTCTATGACTTTATGATTTCTATTTTGACTTTAACCTTGTATATGCACCTTCCTTAATGTGTTTTTTCACCCCCTCTCAGCATTTCCATTGTACTAGGGCATGACTCATCATGTTTCCAATCCCTCGAGTCCACAATCTCTGGAGAAGATCAAGGAGAAAGGAAGGAAGCAATCTCCCCATATTTCTCAGACTCCTTGCGGTAAAAATACATCAATAGGATGTATTATTTCGCATTTGTAAGATGATGAGCTTAAATATTAACAAAAACAATTCATTGGAAACAACACAGCGAGTATAGAAATCAACCTGAAAATAAAGAAAAAGATGCACTATTCAGCAGCTTATTGACAGAGATTCTGGCTATTCTCTAAGCCCGTTTTGAAAAAGTATCACAACAGTTCTTTTTCGGTTTGTGAATATCCATGTAGGACATGGAAGTATATCGATACATAGTTTTAAAAGAAACTATTATACCAATGTTTTTAATCTCCACTTCATGTATTAGTTAGTTAAAAAGTTTTTTTTTAACTACGTATTTAATCACCACTTCTTAAAGTAGTAAATTTTTAAAAAAAAGTAAAACACTGTATTTAATCACCACTTCATAAACTAGTTAGTTGAAAATTTTATTATAACAATGTATTCAACTGCCACTTCATAAATAAGTAAGTTAAAAAATTCTTATAACAATGAGTTTAATCCCCGCTTCTTGAATTAATACAATCAACTTAATCTAAGAAAGTAAGTTTTTTAATTCTTACAACAATGTATTCAATCAACACTTCACAAACTAGTAAGTTAAAATTTTTTATAACAATGTATTCAATCTCAACTTCATAACTTTAAAAGTTGAAAAAAAAATCTAATAATGTATTCAATCACAACTTTTTAAACTAGCACGTTAAAAAATTCTTACAGCAATGTATTAAATTATCACTTCATAAATTAATAAGTTTAAAAAAATTATTATAACAATGTATTCAATCTCTACTTCATAACTTGGGTAGTTGAAAAAAAAAATTTAATAATGTAAAATTCACAACTTCATAAACTAGCAAGTTAAAAAGTTCTCACAACAATGTATTCAATCATCACTTCGAAAATTAGTAAGTTAAAAAAAAATTAAACACTGTATTTAATCACCACTTTATTATTGGTTAGTTAAAAAGTTATTATAACAATGATTTCAATCCCAACTTCATAAACTAGTTAGTTAAAAATTAATATAACAATGTATTTATTCCCCACTTTACAAACTAGCAAGCTAAAAAAAATAAATTATTCTAACAATGTATTCAATCACCACTTCATAATAAAATTCTCAAAATAATGTATTCAGTCACAACTTCATAACTTAGTTAGTTGAAAAATTATTCTAACAATATATTCAATCAACACTTCATAAACAAGTAAGTTAGAAATTATTATAACAATGTAATCAATCACAACTTCATAAACTAGCAATTTAAAAAATTCTTACAACAATGCATTTAATCCCCACTTCATAAACTAGTTAGTTAAAAATTAGTATATCAATGTATTCATTCCCTACTTCATAAATTAGGGTGTTAAAAGTTTTTTACAATAATGTATTCAATCACAACTTCATAACTTAGTTAGTTGAAAAATTATTCTAACGTTGTATTAAATCAACACTTCTTAAATAAGTACATTTTAAAAATATATTCTAACAATGTATTCAATCAAAACTTCATAAACCAGCAATTTAAAAATTCTTACAACAATCTATTCAATCACAACTCCATAAACCAGCAATTTAAAAAATTCTTACAACAATGTATTTAATCCCCACTTCATAAACTAGTTATTTAAAAATTAGTATATCAATTTGTTCATTCCCAACTTCATAAACTAGTGAGTTAAAAGTTATTACAATAATGTACTCAATCACAACTTCATAACTTAGTTAGCTGAATTCTTCCAATACTGTATTCAGTCACAACTTCAAAACTTGGTTAGTTGAAAAATTATTCTAACAATGTATTCATTCGCCGCTTAATAAATAAGTAAGTTAGAAAAAATTCTTCCAACAATGTATTCAACCCCCCCCACTTCATAAATTAGAAAGTAAAACAATAATGTATTCAATCACAACTTCATAACTTGGATGAAAAATTGTTCTAACAATGTATTCAATCAGCACTTCATCAATGAGCGAATTAAAAATCATAACAATTGAATCAATCCCGACTTCATAAAATTAGTTAGTTAAAAAATTATCATATATGTAGGTATTGATATACTGGAGAGAGTAAGACAATAAGATGGATGCGAGGCTTCTATAGACATAAAGACCGTTTTTAAATGAGATATACTCAAACCCCAA
>OZ057406.1:44297595-44340595 GCA_964056735.1 Allodiplogaster pararmata
CCATGCGTTCTCTTTTCTAAGCCGTACGGTCTCGTTAGCGTTACCTTTACCTAAGCCTAAGCGAGAGAAAAAACAGTGGATAGTATGTAGCTGAAAACAGCTAAGCCAATTTACTCAATTTGAATGCATAAAACTAAAATATTGTGACTAATTGTTCTATACGGCCTCTTTCGTAAGCCGTACGGCCTCGTTAGCATACATTTCATTAAATCGAAGTGGAAAAATCAGTGAGAAGTAACCTGTCCCCCTCCCCCTCCCTTAAGTAAACTGCGCCCCCCAAAAACGAAATGCAAAAAAAATTTAATTCGCCAATCAAAAATGTTGGAGAAGTTCAAATGTATGTAAGTGATTATGGGTTAAATCGATTTTTTGAAGATATGATTTCTTGCGCAAAACATGTTCCGTTGAAGATAGAGTCAGGGGGTTTCTCTCACCCGCACTGCGGGTGGAAAAAATCTATGCGCCCTTCAAAAACACCGGAAAACCTTCAGATCTATGCGCTCGGAATTTTTTTTCGATTCTTACCTTAGGGAATTTAGGGAATAACTCATTGCGAAAAACACTTCGAACTTTTGGAAATTTTGAAAATCTATGCGCTCGAAAAAAATTGTGCGGGTGGTGAGAAAAGCCCTGGATGGAGTATGAAATCCCTTTGACCCGGTTCAAAATCCGCAACACTAGTAATACTGACCCAAAAAGTTGAAATTCGACAGAAATGAAAACTAATTTTGGTGTGATGATTTTTTTCTGGTTGGGTTTTACAGTCTTTTCATTAACAACAAACAACAACAACATAGATGTCACTTTCACTTCGAAGATCTCTAGACGGGTTTTTTGCGAAGATATTTTCATGCAACGGTACAATGCACAGAAATGGGAAAATGCCTTTACATATGAAAACCCAAATTTAATGATATTTGTTCTGAGAATTAGGAAGTTTTAAGGTGAAGATATGCCTTCTTACCTTGAGGTAATCGCCGGAATTTAAATCAGAAACTTACCAAGAAATGGTAGAGGTGGACTAAGCTGTTTTCTTACCGTCAGCATGGAAAACTCAGAAGCCTCATGGAAAACCGTCACATCAGGAAGCTCAGATCACTTACCCATTGTCATCGAAATCGAGAGCAACAACTTTATCCGGACGCACAGAAACATGACCTTCGCGAACTACAACAAAGCAGACTGGTTCCGTTTCCAATCGCTAGTTGAGAAGAAGCTAGCCGAATCACCTCTCCCGAACCTTCCCGCCGCCCAAGCTGAGCCCTTCTTACAAAAGATCCTGCTATAAGCAGCTGCCAGCACAATACCACGCGGTCGAATACACAAGAGAGAAGCAGCGCTAACTTCGGAAATCCGCGACTGGATGTCCCAACGTGACGCTTTGAGAGAATCCGACCCGCTCTGCCCTGAAATATACAACCTCAACCAAAACATTAGGAGAGCCACAGACAAGAACAAACGAGAAGTCTCTAGACAATTCATGGAGAGCTTCGACCCTAAAAGAGACAGCAACAAGTTATGGAGAACGATCAAGATGCTAAACAACAAAGGGAGACCCCCACCCAACCGCGTCATCTGCTTCGATAAGGACCCAGTGACATCCGCCACAGAAGCCGCCAACCGTTTCAACAAAGCTTTCACCCGCCCAGTCTAGTACACAACCTCCAAGGACAACAGAAAGACGATAAGAAAAGTACGGCAACTTCTCCCCGATGACTTCACTGATTTCTCAGAAAAAGAGGTCACATCAGCCATCAGAGCAACAAAAAAAAATCAACAGCCCTTGGACCAGACGGCCTTGCTCCAATACTCCTGCATAACCTAGGTCCCAACGCTGGAGGGTCGAGAGCTTCAACGACTTCCTCCAGTGTCTCGCGAAGGAAGATCTACCCGTTGGGCAAGACAACAACAACATAACCTAGGTCCCAGAGGAATCAACGCTCTCACTATCCTCATCAACGATCCACTACGCACTGGCCGGATCCCTATGATATGGAAGTCCTCGATCATCATCCCTCTCCTGAAGCCGGGGAAGCAAGCTACCGACAGCTCAAGCTACCGCCCGATCTCTCTTCTCTCCCCCGTCGCAAATGTGATTGAACGCCTACTCCTCAACACTATCCAGTCCCATATACCACCGGCGGAACACCAACACGGATTCACGGCGGGCCGCTCAACCACTTTGGCACTCCTGAAGCTCACAAAAAACATCGCAGACGGTTTCAATGAGAACACATCGCAGACTTATGGCGATCGACATGTCCAAAGCCTTCGGCAGCATCGACATCACCAAGCTAATCGACCTCCTCGTGATCACAAGCGTGCCCAACTACATGAAGAAATGGCTCTCTTCGTATCCGAGAGGACGCACAGGACGCACACTCTCCCGGCGGATCAGAAACGGAGTTCCACAAGTCAGCGCCCTCTCGCCCACGCTGTTTAACCTCTATCTACGCGACCCCCCCCCCGATAGCGCTCACACCAACGTAATAACTTACGCAGACGATATTACCATATGGGCCTCCAACTCGAACATCAACACCGCCTCGGAGTACGTACGTATGGCAATACCTGGGATCGAAAGCTTCTTGAACAATCGCTCCCTCACCATCTCTCCGGCCAAAAGTCAACTCATGCTCCTCACGCCTTCCAGCAAAGAATACAAAACGGTCCTGGACGTATCCATCGGAGGAACCACCGTCCAAACAGTCAAGCTCGCAAAGATCCTCGGCGTAAGTTTTGACACCATGTTCACGTTCAGCCACCACGCCAGAGACATCGCAGCCCGCATGACACAGAGAAACAACGTCCTGAAGGCCCTCGCCGGTAGCACCTGGGGCAACCAGAAGGAATCCTTACGGACAACCTTAAAAGCGATCTCCAGTTACGCCGCCCCCGCATGGTCCACTTTCTTATCCGCTTCGGCCCAACGGGGGGGGGGGTCCAACGCGCAAAAGGGTCCAACGCGCCCAGAATGCCGGTCTCCGCGTAGTCACGGCAATCATCAGATGGCAGACACCGTTCACTTACACAGAGAGTCCAAGGTCATGCGCACAAAGTCACACCTTCACATGCTCTCCGCTCAATACCTCGCCAGGACAATTGATCCAGCTCACAACCACCACGGCCTCTTGGAAAGTCATGTTCCACCACGCACCATGAAAAACGACCTCATCATGAGTTGCAAGCACACGGTCGAGTCCGCAGCCTCCATAGCAACAGACCCTCTCAACGGGAAACTTGTCGCAAACGCCATACACACAATGATGGTACACACTCGAAACACACTGGCAACAGTGGCCATTCGTGACTCTACAGCCTTAAGAGCCTGTCACGGATAGAGCCGGATTATCCAGTCCAGAATCGAGCGCGACCTCAGGTGGCGGATAGAGGGACGCCTCCCTACGAAGAATTCGTGCTGGGAGGTAGCGGGAGAAATCCCGCCGCGGACCAAAACTGGGTAGTATAGCTCGTCAAAGGAGGGCAATGCCGGACCGGCCTGGGCATGCCACCGGGCAAAACATCAGCCGATACTCCGCTATACTTTTCAATGGCGAGTCGAGGCGCCAGTAAAATAACCTCCTGCCCTTCTCCGGTTAACGAATGGGTCTCGCCAAGAGGATCGCCGACTGCGGTGCGAGTGTAGACAGAGAAACTCTCTCCGGACTCAAAAGGATCCTCACCACCAACCTATCCCAAAAGGACTCCCCTCGACAGGACCTATGGGCAAGACAAAAACCACAACACAATGATGGTCTCCAGCGAACTCCAATCAATGAAAGGCGCCGTCATTCTCGGAAGTAGACCCCCGCCCGACATCAACGTGGAAAAATATGACCTTCCCCGCAGCACAAGATGTACGCTCTCCCAGCTTCGATCCGGATTCAGCAGATTCACAAACTCCTATCTACACCGTATCGACGAGTCCATCCCAGACGTCTGCCCAACATGCTCATCCACACCTCATGACGTCGCACACCTGTTCGATTGCATTGGCGACCCTACGACACTCTCACTCACCGACTTATGGGAGAAACCACGAGAAGTGGCAAACTTCTTGAAGATGTCTATTTAAAATTGACGATTTATACACAACGAAAGACGAAGCGAAAAGAAACATGTCACGTGGGCCTCGCTCTTCGATGACGGCTACAACCGGCAACAACAACAACAACAAAGCCTTTTTCCACCACCTACAAAAGTATTGTGTGAATCAAAAAAATTTTGAGAAAGCGGTAGTTTTTTTTAAAAGTAGGGAATGCCTACAAAGAACAGATAATATCAGCTGTGTGAGAAGCGCTTAGCGTTGTTTCTAGACTAACCCGCTTTTCGGGTCAGAGAAACACCCAGGTTTAAACTCTGCTTGCAGGGGGCCAAATGGGGCCGGGACTACCCGCCACCCCGGCACAGACTTTCGACCCCGGAGTGCCCATCAACCTGGAGTCCTACATAGAATGGAACTTGATAAGCGTTGATTTTGAAGGAAATGAAGAAGTCCAAGCGTTAGTTTTATTCATAGCTCTTCATAGGTCAAGTACAAATGTTAAAAATAAGGGAAATGAACCGCTCTTTGAAAAAAAGGGTTTTAAGAAGAATGAGAGGTGAGCTAGAAGTAGAGGAGATAGGAGGAGAGAGATTGCGGAACATTACAAGTAGGAATAGTAATGAAAATTATTTAAAAAATGTATATATAGTAATCTTTTATAATCATATTCATCTTATCTTATGATCTTCATCTTATATAGTCATCAACCGATATAGTCATCTTCATCTTCATAGGATAACTTCTTTAGGTCATTAATTATGTAGTATGGCAAAAGTTGCCTTTCCATTTTTTTCTGACAATACAGGGGACATGGCTCGACTGCTTCAAATTTTAATGCAGCAGCCAACTATCTTGGGATCATTCTAATGAGAAATTGGTCTTCCTTTTTCTGAATGCGAAATTTCTTCGGAAAATTAAACATATCGACAAGTATTAATATTTTCAAAGTTCTCAATTGGCAAATATTGATACTGGTCGAAACCTCTTTCTACCTGTGCAAAAAATGCTTCGCTTTTTTCAATGATTATGGTTCCGTGAAAACTTTGATTTCTTTTTTTAAACGTAAATTTCTGGTTGCAGTCCTCCAAATTACTCGGAATGGATTGGAGAAATGGCGAGGAAAGTTGACTGGATGAAGATAATCGGCCAGAAAAAGGCCTTGGACAATCCAGAATTCGTTGCCAAGGTGAGCAGACCATCTTGTTTCGATTTGGTCCAGTGCGACCCTTTGAAGCAATAATTTGCGTAATCGAAATCGAAACGAATATGAAAAAGGGAACAAAAATTTTTAATGACCATGCCAAATCTCTTATGAGCGACCATCTTAACACATTCCATCACTGATATCATCAATTAGAAACATTGGAAAGTTTAAGATTTGATATGATCATGCATACAAAAAATTCGGAGACTGTTGGTAAAATCTTCACAATATCGAAAAAACTAGTGATATGAATGTTCTGATCGTCTGCATCCTCTCTCTTACATCATACGAACTCATAATCTCTTAAAAGCCTGTCGTTCGCTAATGATGAGCCATTTTGATATACAAGCTCGTTCTGCTTGTTGGAAGAAACAGCCGTTGAACATCCCTCTTACAAACTTTGGCTCGTGAGTATTTTTTTTTTGAAGGGCAGATAAAAGCCTTTTTTTTTGCTCAACAAAACTGATGTAAAAAAGAATATTCCCTACTCCTCGTTGATCTCAAGCAACGGATTTTTATACCGAGCAGAGGAGCGGACTGTTCGCAGAAACTTGTGCAAAAATCGTGTGGTGTGACGGGCAGGGGTTTTTCAGTTGGTCCGAAAATCCTACAGACGGCCGCCAGAGGCGAAAAATTTTGTTTACATACACTTGGCTTACATCTGCAAAAAATTTTTAAGGTTCAAATTTATGACATGAAAATTTTTTGAAAAATTTTCATCCTTATAAGATAAAAAAATTCACATAAGGGTCCCCCCTTATGATTTAAAAGACAGAAGCCCGCCGAAGGTTTAAAACAGACGCCCACGGAGAGGCGACCGGACATGACTTAATAACCCCTGGTGACGGGAACCGAACCCGTGACCTTTCGCGTTCCGGGCGAATGCTCTCCCCACTGAGCTACACACGCACACATGATGATGCACATTTTAAGGCCCATACAACACTGATTGATATTCAAAACATTCAAGCTCTGGTCAGGCCTTTTTTCCATTTTAACGGGTCTCTGTGCCCTTTTCGGATGCGATTTAAAACGCTTCCTACTATTCACAAATTTATGAGATTCATTGATTGAAGAGCAAGGAGAAAAGGAAGAAGAAGAGTGAAGCAGATCGATTAAGAAAAGCGCGGGAGAACGCGATCGATAAGACTGTGCCAGAGGCTGGTCCTTGGAAAGACGTCGCCCGATCACTTCAGTTCCTTTTTCTCCATTCTTCCCTTTTCTCCTTCTCCTGAGCGGCCGTCATATAACAACTTTCCCCACTTCTTGTAATTTTCCCTTTTGCGTCATTTTGGGAGGCTGGTATGCAATGATTCTTTCCATTCTCGATTTCCTAACTCGAATCCCTCCGCAGGGACTCCCATCGGAAAACACCTATGAAACCCTAAATTCCTCGTCTCCCCTATGCTCCAAAAACCCTTTATCCTCCCTTTGACTTATGCTTTTACACGTGTTTCAAAACACTTTGCCTAATAAAACTTCAACTTCAATTTTTTCTGAACTTGTTCATGTTTTTACGCGAGGTTGCCTGCTTCTGTAAAATAGGAAAAACAACACTTTGAGCCGAAGGCTCTGAAAATTAGTGGAAGATAATATCTTTGATTTTCAAAAAAAAAAAACTGTCGAGGACTTTTTCAATATTCCGAATAATTCAATGTTTTTCTATATGATACAATACTTTAAGACGATAGAAATCTATATTAGTCGCCAACCGATTTATCAAGAGAGACCTGACTCAAAAAAAGAACCAACTGATCATGATGTGTCGTAAATCACTGAGGAAATATGGATTGCAGTGAGTCAATGCAGCAATTATCCGTTCTCATGGACAACCTGGCTATTCTTCGATGCACCGACTATATGGAACCCTTGCAGGTACTTATTGATTCGATGTATCGAAGAGGGGTAGATCGAAATTATTAATAACGAGGGAATGTCAAGTTTGGGAGTGAGAAGGCGAGAAAACTTGGTTTTTGAACTAATAGAAGGCAGAAAATAGAAGCAACACTTTTTTTCCAAGCTTTTTTTCGTTGCAGGTTTGTGATCCCATGATGGAACTTGCAAATCCCCAGGAAACTGTCAACATCGGCAAAGTTTTTCAGTGGCTATCTAGGAGAAGGGTTGGTTATTGCATTCTTTGCTATTCAAACTTAACTTTTAAGCCCTTTTGGAACGATGATCAGGGGTTGAATAGTGATGTCCGACCTTCTGTCGGCAGGCCTCTGTTTTTCAAAATCATAAGGGTCCCTTATGTGGAACAAAAAAATTTTTTCACAGGCCTCTGTTTTTTTTCATCCTCAGGGGGATCCTCATGTGAAATTTTTCTTCCGCTTTCGGCGGGCGTCTCAGACGCCGCGTCTCTACCTTTTTCTTGAACTCTAAAAAACTCCTGACGATGATAGCAGTTCGTTTTCTGGAAAACTCTTGATCAGATCATAGCTCAACCGCACTTTTCGAAAACCGCGGAGATCGCTCATGAGAGCAGGGACCTGGGATGGTTAAAAGGAGATCGCTCGTCAGAGCAGGGACCTGGGATGGTTAAAAGGAGATCGCTCATGAGAGCAGGGACCTGGGATGGTTAAAAGGAGATCGCTCATGAGAGCAGGGACCTGGGATGGTTAAAAGGAGATCGCTCATCAGAGCAGGGACCTGGGATGGTTAAAAGGAGATCGCTCATCAGAGCAGGGACCTGGGATGGTTAAAAGGAGATCGCTCATCAGAGCAGGGACCTGGGATGGTTAAAAGGAGATCGCTCATCAGAACAGGGACCTGGGATGGTTAAAAGGAGATCGCTCATCAGAGCAGGGACCTGGGATGGTTAAAAGGAGATCGCTCATCAGAGCAGGGACCTGGGATGGTTAAAAGGAGATCGCTCATCAGAGCAGGGACCTGGGATGGTTAAAAGGAGATCGCTCATCAGAGCAGGGACCTGGGATGGTTAAAAGGAGATCGCTCATCAGAGCAGGGACCTGGGATGGTTAAAAGGAGATCGCTCATCAGAGCAGGGACCTGGGATGGTTAAAAGGAGATCGCTCATGAGAGCAGGGACCTGGGATGGTTAAAAGGAGATCGCTCATCAGAGCAGGGACCTGGGATGGTTAAAAGGAGATCGCTCATCAGAGCAGGGACCTGGGATGGTTAAAAGGAGATCGCTCATCAGAGCAGGGACCTGGGATGGTTAAAAGGAGATCGCTCATCAGAGCAGGGACCTGGAATGGTTGAAAGGAGATCGCTCATCAGAGAAGGGACCTGGGATGGTTAAAAGGAGATCGCTCATCAGAGCAGGGACCTGGGATGGTTAAAAAGAGATCGCTCATCAGAGCAGGGACCTGGGATGGTTAAAAGGAGATCGCTCATCAGAGCAGGGACCTGGGATGGTTAAAAGGAGATCGCTCATCAGAGCAGGGACCTGGGATGGTTAAAAGGAGATCGCTCATCAGAGCAGGGACCTGGGATGGTTAAAAGGAGATCGCTCATCAGAGCAGGGACCTGGGATGGTTAAAAGGAGATCGCTCATCAGAGCAGGGACCTGGGATGGTTAAAAGGAGATCGCTCATCAGAGCAGGGACCTGGGATGGTTAAAAGGAGATCGCTCATCAGAGCAGGGACCTGGGATGGTTAAAAGGAGATCGCTCATGAGAGCAGGGACCTGGGATGGTTAAAAGGAGATCGCTCATCAGAGCAGGGACCTGGGATGGTTAAAAGGAGATCGCTCATGAGAGCAGGGACCTGGGATGGTTAAAAGGAGATCGCTCATCAGAGCAGGGACCTGGGATGGTTAAAAGGAGATCGCTCATCAGAGCAGGGACCTGGGATGGTTAAAAGGAGATCGCTCATGAGAGCAGGGACCTGGGATGGTTAAAAGGAGATCGCTCATCAGAGCAGGGACCTGGGATGGTTGAAAGGAGATCGCTCATCAGAGCAGGGACCTGGGATGGTTAAAAGGAGATCGCTCATCAGAGCAGGGACCTGGGATGGTTAAAAGGAGTTCGCTCATCAGATCAGGGACCTGGGATGGTTAAAAGGAGATCGCTCATCAGAGCAGGGACCTGGGATGGTTAAAAGGAGATCGCTCATCAGAGCAGGGACCTGGGATGGTTAAAAGGAAATCGCTCATCAGAGCAGGGACCTGGGATGGTTAAAAGGAGATCGCTCATCAGAGCAGGGACCTGGGATGGTTAAAAGGAGATCGCTCATCAGAGCAGGGACCTGGGATGGTTAAAAGGAGATCGCTCATCAGAGCAGGGACCTGGGATGGTTAAAAGGAGATCGCTCATCAGAGCAGGGACCTGGGATGGTTAAAAGGAGATCGCTCATCAGAGCAGGGACCTGGGATGGTTAAAAGGAGATCGCTCATCAGAGCAGGGACCTGGGATGGTTAAAAGGAGATCGCTCATCAGAGCAGGGACCTCGGATGGTTAAAAGGAGATCGCTCATCAGAGCAGGGACCTGGGATGGTTAAAAGGAGATCGCTCATCAGAGCAGGGACCTGGGATGGTTAAAAGGAGATCGCTCATCAGAGCAGGGACCTGGGATGGTTAAAAGGAGATCGCTCATCAGAGCAGGGACCTGGGATGGTTAAAAGGAGATCGCTCATCAGAGCAGGGACCTGGGATGGTTAAAAGGAGATCGCTCATGAGAGCAGGGACCTGGGATGGTTAAAAGGAGATCGCTCATCAGAGCAGGGACCTGGGATGGTTAAAAGGAGATCGCTCATGAGAGCAGGGACCTGGGATGGTTAAAAGGAGATCGCTCATCAGAGCAGGGACCTGGGATGGTTAAAAGGAGATCGCTCATCAGAGCAGGGACCTGGGATGGTTAAAAGGAGATCGCTCATCAGAGCAGGGACCTGGGATGGTTAAAAGGAGATCGCTCATCAGAGCAGGGACCTGGGATGGTTAAAAGGAGATCGCTCATGAGAGCAGGGACCTGGGATGGTTAAAAGGAGATCGCTCATGAGAGCAGGGACCTGGGATGGTTAAAAGGAGATCGCTCATCAGAGCAGGGACCTGGGATGGTTAAAAGGAGATCGCTCATCAGAGCAGGGACCTGGGATGGTTAAAAGGAGATCGCTCATCAGAGCAGGGACCTGGGATGGTTAAAAGGAGATCGCTCATGAGAGCAGGGACCTGGGATGGTTAAAAGGAGATCGCTCATCAGAGCAGGGACCTGGGATGGTTAAAAGGAGATCGCTCATGAGAGCAGGGACCTGGGATGGTTAAGAGGAGATCGCTCATCAGAGCAGGGACCTGGGATGGTTAAAAGGAGATCGCTCATCAGAGCAGGGACCTGGGATGGTTAAAAGGAGATCGCTCATGAGAGCAGGGACCTGGGATGGTTAAAAGGAGATCGCTCATCAGAGCAGGGACCTGGGATGGTTAAAAGGAGATCGCTCATCAGAGCAGGGACCTGGGATGGTTAAAAGGAGATCGCTCATCAGAGCAGGGACCTGGGATGGTTAAAAGGAGTTCGCTCATCAGATCAGGGACCTGGGATGGTTAAAAGGAGATCGCTCATCAGAGCAGGGACCTGGGATGGTTAAAAGGAGATCGCTCATCAGAGCAGGGACCTGGGATGGTTAAAAGGAAATCGCTCATCAGAGCAGGGACCTGGGATGGTTAAAAGGAGATCGCTCATCAGAGCAGGGACCTGGGATGGTTAAAAGGAGATCGCTCATCAGAGCAGGGACCTGGGATGGTTAAAAGGAGATCGCTCATCAGAGCAGGGACCTGGGATGGTTAAAAGGAGATCGCTCATCAGAGCAGGGACCTGGGATGGTTAAAAGGAGATCGCTCATCAGAGCAGGGACCTGGGATGGTTAAAAGGAGATCGCTCATCAGAGCAGGGACCTGGGATGGTTAAAAGGAGATCGCTCATCAGAGCAGGGACCTCGGATGGTTAAAAGGAGATCGCTCATCAGAGCAGGGACCTGGGATGGTTAAAAGGAGATCGCTCATCAGAGCAGGGACCTGGGATGGTTAAAAGGAGATCGCTCATCAGAGCAGGGACCTGGGATGGTTAAAAGGAGATCGCTCATCAGAGCAGGGACCTGGGATGGTTAAAAGGAGATCGCTCATCAGAGCAGGGACCTGGGATGGTTAAAAGGAGATCGCTCATGAGAGCAGGGACCTGGGATGGTTAAAAGGAGATCGCTCATCAGAGCAGGGACCTGGGATGGTTAAAAGGAGATCGCTCATGAGAGCAGGGACCTGGGATGGTTAAAAGGAGATCGCTCATCAGAGCAGGGACCTGGGATGGTTAAAAGGAGATCGCTCATCAGAGCAGGGACCTGGGATGGTTAAAAGGAGATCGCTCATCAGAGCAGGGACCTGGGATGGTTAAAAGGAGATCGCTCATCAGAGCAGGGACCTGGGATGGTTAAAAGGAGATCGCTCATGAGAGCAGGGACCTGGGATGGTTAAAAGGAGATCGCTCATGAGAGCAGGGACCTGGGATGGTTAAAAGGAGATCGCTCATCAGAGCAGGGACCTGGGATGGTTAAAAGGAGATCGCTCATCAGAGCAGGGACCTGGGATGGTTAAAAGGAGATCGCTCATCAGAGCAGGGACCTGGGATGGTTAAAAGGAGATCGCTCATCAGAGCAGGGACCTGGGATGGTTAAAAGGAGATCGCTCATCAGAGCAGGGACCTGGGATGGTTAAAAGGAGATCGCTCATGAGAGCAGGGACCTGGGATGGTTAAAAGCAAGCTGTAGCTGAAGAGTAGAGAAAATAGAAGATTTTGTGTTTCAGAACATCTTTCGGAAGAACAGTCCTTTTTGCACTTTTGATGAATTTAAGTAGAAAAGAAGAAAAATTTTGATGAAAGTAAAAAAAAAGTATTTAAGTTGAAGATTCTTTTTTTATTTAAATATCAGCGTACTTTTGATTCAGTGGCGCTATTTTTGATAAGATTATAGAAATAGAAACTCTGTAATAGCCTTACCTTAGTGTAAAATTTATAATTTCGCTTAAGTATATTCTAATCGTCTCCTATTCATGCAGGCTTCTGGAAGACATTGGTTGGTTCCAGGCTATTCTGGATGCGGCGAATGTTTTGCACTCGGCATTCACTGGGAGGGGAATCCGCACTGCGGGAACGGGAAAAGCTGCAGAGGGAGAGAACTTGCAACAACAGCGGGACGCTTTTTTCATGTCAGTGACTCTAACGGGAAACTTTATACTGAGCAAGTGGGATGAGAATCGCTTATTCACGTTACCAGGGTGGCTCAGTATTCCCTCTCCCTATCTCTCTCTCTCTCTCTCTCTCTCTCTCTCTCTCTCTCTCTCTCTCTCTCTCCTCTCTCTCTCTCTCCCTCTCCCTCTCTCTCTCTGTCTTTATCTTTCTCTTTCATATCATATCTCTTCTACTGTCTCATACTCAGACTTTCTTAATCTTTATCTCTATTTAACTCTCTCCTCGTATTTTTCAGTGTCGTTTTCTCCCCTCTCTTCTCCTCTGTTTCTCTATTTTTCCTTTCTTGTTTTTTTTCTGTTTCGTAGAAAACAATGTCCGCTGTATTAATATTGCTATTATTATGTATCTTGTCCAATTCCAACGCTTCATAATCATCTTTTTACTCAGGGAACTAAGGAAAATGCGTGAAATGTGGAGAGTGCGGAAGCAAGGAGACAATATATTCGGAGACCTGGGTTACAAAATATGTAAGTTGCTAATTTGCTAAAGTAAGCTAACGATGGCGGAAATGGGGTCGGATTGTGGTGAAAATCAGTGCAGAATGCAGTACTTTGGTGCAACGTTTGATCAGCTCCGAATGATTGTAACCAATTGAGATTGGAAGCAAGGGTTGAAATTAATCAAGAGAATTTGATACATGAACCCGAGCAGGCGTTATATGAGACCGGTATAAGGCATGTTTGTACGCGCCGAGCGACTGGAAAAGAAATGGGGAAAGGCAAAAATAGTGAAAAGAGAAGTAGACAAAAAAAAAGAAACAGAACGGAAGGAGAAGAGAAAGTAGATCATTCTCGGCGCGAACATGTATGCGCCAACATAGCTGGTATGGTAACATGTATGCGCCAACAATTCATTCATTCTTCATTAATTTACTTTTATAGATAAAAGTGATTCTAAGTCAAACTAAATTTTTTGCACGAAGTACAGTTTATTTCTCGAACCCGCACTGCGGGTTAAATCTATGCGCTAACCAAGAAATCTCATGATTAAAATGCTCTGCTCGTCTGCATCCTCTCTTTTACATCACACGCTCCTGCGCTCTCTCAAAAGTGTGCCGTTACCTCAGAATAAGTCATTCTGATAAACACGTTCTTTCTGCGGGTTGGAAGAAACAGCCTGATGAAGTATTTGTTAGATATAAGACGGTGCTGGGAATTTAGTTCGGCAATTCGTGTTGTTTCGGTGTCTGTGGCAAGTTTATCGTAAAATTCATTGGAATTTCTCGCCATTTCTTTGTGAATTCGTGGAATCAAAATTTTAATTTATTTCATCACTTCTGGCACAATAAACAATCAAATATGAAACACAAGAGTAAGCAGATAGCGAATCTTGCCTGACGGAACTCGAACTGTTCGAATTTTGTCATGTATTGTTGCTCATCACTTTACGGATTTCGAATGGTTCGGATTTCGTCATGCTCAATACTCATCACATGGCGAAATTCAAATGGTTCGAATTTCGTCACGTTACGATGCTCAGCACTTGACGAATTTCGAACTGTTCGAATTTCGTCATGTATTATTGCTCATCACTTGACGGATTTCGAATGGTTCGGTTTTCGTCATGCTACAATACTCATCACATGGCGAAATTCGAATGGTTCTTTCGTTTTTAGAAATTTAGAACGAATCACAAAAAAATCGTTCTAAATTTGCCTTGTAATGATCATCAACCGGTGACGATATTCGAACCGTTCTAAATTTGCCTTGTTATGATCATCAACCGGTGACGATATTCGAACCGTTCTAAATTCGCCTTGTAATGATCATCAACCGATGACGAAATTCGAATCGTGCTAAATTCGCCTTGTAATGATCATCAACCGGTGACGATATTCGAACCGTTCTAAATTCGCCTTGTAATGATCATCAACCGGTGACGATATTCGAACAGTTCTAAATTAGCCAACTCTTATGTCTTTGACACTCAGTGCTTTTGTTTCTTATTTATCTTGCTAAAGCAAAAATCTGTATATTAAATATGACACGTGTTTCTTTTTCAAATCCTCTGTGCAATTTACGGATAAACGAGTTTTTTTACCGCCATGTTTCAAAACTCGCCACAGACACCGAAACTACACGAATTGCCGAACTAAATTCCTAGCACCGTCTTATATGAACATGAAATTTATCATTCTATGCGAATATTAGAAGCAAGGAAGTAAATTAGACAAAATACAGTTACATTTTGTTTTTCTGTCAATCTCAAATAAAATTCCCTCTTTGTCAACGTTGTTTTATAGTACTTAAATCGTTTAGTCAACCCGAAGTATGACCCCCGGAGTCACTTTGATATATCGAGGCGTTCGCTAGAGAAAGGGGCCGTGGTGGATGAATCCGTGATGGTTGTCAGTTGTGAATGTTTTCATTTATTCATTCATTCATTCACCTGACCATTTATTCATTTATTCAGTTTTATTCACTACCGTTTGTAATGTAAGAGAGTTCTTGAAGGTCATCAAAAGTAGAGGCCTTTTTCATTACATTTTGTTACAATTCCACATGACTACAAGATTTTTGTTGAGTTTTACCAATGTCTTAAATTTTATGTATAATTAAGAGTTGCCAGTTTTAACTTGCGATAACAGTCGAAATGAGATAATAGATTATAGTTAATTGTAATTCAGGTCAGTCTGTAAATAATGTTTCTCAGTTTGAAGACTTTCAGGGGGGAATACTTGTATGTTCTCTTTTTGAGCCATTCTGTTTGAAAGTTGAAAGATGGTGCTTTCTTACAGGTTAATGTGCCGAGAGATCTACAACGAAGAACTACATTGTCGGTGTCGATAGTAATTGGTTAGTGAATAATTCATACAAAGATTAACGGAAATGTATCACAATTCATCACTCTTCTCTTTTGTAAACTAGAGCCAGGGGTTAAATAGTGACCGAATCAGTCCCGTCGGGGGATACATGTACACACACTATTGACAAAAACTCCCTCTCTTTTCTTACCCTTTTCCTTCATCCCCTCTTCTTTTTTCCTCCAAACTTTGAGCGGCGGATACATGTAAACCCAAATTGGGCGGCTCCATTTAACCCCTGATTAGAGCCCAGAAATGTGAAAACTGGTTAACTCTGGTAGATCTAGAAAAGGATTTTACAGCATCAACCAAGCGCTCGAGAGAAAAAAGAATTGAAGACATTAAATAGAATTTATGATAGTGCGAAACAGGTAATCAATTTTTGGTAAAAAAGGTAATTATGTGAAACGTTTTGTTGATATTTTTCTCCATGGTGTACTTTGCTTTTTCTTCTTCAGATTTATGAGAGAAAAACCAACCCCAAGTTTACATTTGTTGACTAGAGAGAGAGAGAGAGAGAGAGAGAGAGAGAGAGAGAGAGAGAGAGAGAGAGAGGTTTTGTGTGTGAGGAGCATGTAATAATAGCTCCTTCGTGTGGATGAATTGTTGTAGAATAAGATAATATCATTCATTCGTTGATAAATATAAATTTTAAAAAAAAAGAATTTTGAGATGACGACTCTACAAAAGATCTTTTTGGCCGAAAAGACGATGCAGCATTTGCTTACATGGAGGTTATCTAATACTAATAAAAACTTGAATTAACGAAAACTAAGATCTAAAAAAAATGATATTTTAGTTTCTCCATCTCTCGTGAAGTAGGTGTCACATCAATCAAAAATACGCATAGAATTTATCTTTATTGGCGTTGTTACGGAGAGATTGGGATCAGTAGAATCGATCTCTAGCAAGATTTAGACACCTTGAGACCGTATCGTCCGAACCATATTCTACATTTCTAATTCTCTACGTTCAACGATTTGTATGAATTTTGGTGCTTCATGTGGCATAATGGTGGTGTGTTGTCCGGGCGTGGCATAATGGTAGTGTGTTCGACTATTGTGCGAAGAGTCCCAAGTTCGACTTCGACC
Organism: Allodiplogaster pararmata; assembly: GCA_964056735.1. NCBI lineage: Eukaryota > Metazoa > Nematoda > Chromadorea > Rhabditida > Diplogasteridae > Allodiplogaster > Allodiplogaster pararmata. Next base: position 44,313,936 of record OZ057406.1, read on the forward strand.
CCGGACAGATCCACCCAAACCAAGGGGCTTAAGAAATGTTGGTAGTGCTCATGCACGAATCTGACTCTCCCCATTGCTGCTGTTCACAAAAGCAGTGATCTAGCAGGCAGCCACTGGTTCTACCAGGATAGGTCTGTCCTGCATCTCAGGAGAGCGCGTACCCTGCCGCGAGGCGGGAACAAGCGCGAGGAAGATTATTATTACGGTGCTTCATGTCTGTGATATTGATTAGAAAATCAATGAAGAAAACAAAATAAGATTTGGTTTCTTATAAATGTTTTTGTTGTAGTTTTTGTATGCCCATAGGTCCTGTTGAGAGGAGTTCTCCGGGAAAGGTATAAATCGACCGTTTGTGTTCTCATGGAAAAAGCACATCCTGATGGAATGATTAGAATAAAATATTTTTTATATTGACATACATCAATTAATGGACGAATAAAAGTTTTACGATTGAGACAGCTAATATGCCTTTTTATTCAGCGCATCAATTTGCAAACTTCCGGAAAAAAGTTCAGTTTTGCAATTTGCAGGAAATCAAGAAAGACTCCAAGAAAATGCCTTGGGCGAAAGCCTTAAAGTATGCCCAGGAAACCCTGATTCTGACGGATATATTCGAGTCTGTAAGTTGAGACAGACTTTATCTTTCAATATTTGAAAGGTTTTCAAAATTATAAAAAAAAACTCAAGTTAGCTTTTTTGAAGTACCAGAAAGCCTGTAAGCGTTTCAAGCACTTCAATCTCAATTTTATAACGTAATTTACAATTTGAATGTAGTGACGCCTCTTGAGAAGAAGTTTAGTTTAAGTATCGCCTGAAAGCGTTGTGGCCGGAATTCAGCCGAGCCTTCTCTCGTTCACCGGTAGCGAGTGCGTTAGTATTGCAATACCTAAGCCTAAGTATGGTTCTTACAATTGCATACGGAAAGGATGTTCCTGTTGGCCTGGTTTATGAAGTTGTTATGCTTGAGCTTTCGAGCGACGCAGTACAAATGTCTCGTCGAGTGTGCGTTCTCCGAGAAAATGTTCTACTCGTTCAACTCTTTGACAAATATCTTCTTCGATTCCATCTCGCCTTCCACCCTTTCACGGTTCGTTTTCAAGGTCTACAGTAATAATCTTCCTCGCAACTTGTTCCCGCTTCGCGGGGCAGGGTACGCGCTCCCCTGGGATGCGGGACAGACCTATCCTGGAAGAACCAGCGGTTGCCCGCTGAAACACTGCTAGTGTGATAGCAGCAATGGGAAAAGTCAAATCCGTGCAAAGCACTAACGACATTTCTTAACCTCCTTGGTTTGCATGGATCTTTCTGGGGTGGGGTCGAACTTGAGACCATTTCCACAATAGTCGCGAACACTACCATTATGCCTGGTCCGAAAAACAAGTTCACAGTAACCTTACCAAAATTCGAGTTCAATATTAATGAAAACGTGGGGGGAAAGCGTTGTCAAATAGAAGTAGGTGTCTTCTAGTTTCATTGTTGATACCAGAGTGTCTTTTGTTCGCCACTACGGATGGGTTCTAGTTGCTGTGTGAGAAAAAAAAAACAATTTTTTGATTTATCAAGCAAGGTGTTTCTTAGCAACCACACAACTTTTTTCGAGCGCAAAGATTTTTAAAAATTCAGAGTTCAAAATTCTATTTTTCCAATGTTACAGGGTTCCCCTACGAAAAAACCGAGAAAATATTTTTTTCCAAGCGCTTAGATTTAAACGTTTTTCGGGGTTTTTTGGAGAGCGCATACAGGATGTTTCTCTTACCCGCACTGCGGATAAGAGAAACATCCTGTTATCAAGTTTTTCCTCATTCTCTCTTTATCTTTTTAACTCAAACACTCGAATTTGATGCTCAGCAAAAAACTTCCGACCATTGGTAATTGTTCTTTTTTCCTTGAAAAGAACCAGACGGTTATTATACTAGAAGAATTAGACATACAGTTTGTCCGATGTAGAGTGAGTACTCGCACGGCTCAAATGAATAAGTGCTCTTCGCTGCAGGACGATACAATACCCCAGGAAGGAGACGTGTTCCTGACGCGATTGCTGAGAGAGTACCACGTCTCGTGGGTTAGATGGGGAAGCTTGTGGATTGCGCCCAAAAAAGTTGTCATGTCTGGTTGTCGAAGCTGTTGCTCTAGTTTGAATGAAATCGGTTGGAAGTTCTTTGGTTTTTTTCTAGAATAAAGAAAGCAGTTTCAATACGTTTACATCGGTCAGAGAATTTCGAACCATATGTCTTCTGAATATGTGAGAAGACCCATTCATTTGAGAATTGGTGTGATAGTATGTTAAGAATGTGAAGGCTCGCTCAGTTTTTCTTTCAATAGCCCATACTTGAAGAAGCGAAAGTTTGTCAACTTTTCCATTTGCTGGTAGGTTTTTTTTTCCTGTTAGTGCGTAAATCGGGAGACTATAGTTTGAGAACTTATTTGACAATTCAGTTTTACAAAACTATCAATTATGTTTCAATGTCTAAAAAAACTGGGATATGTTCGGAAATGACCCATTCCTGATTTATATCCTGACTGCAGGAATGCACTCGTCCTTCCCGCCCCCAGCTGCTTTCTGATCTACCACTGACTTACCTTCCAGAAGGTCTCGAGCTGCGGGGTCCGCTAGCGTTCACGCGGGAAGAAGTTAGCTGGCTATTTGAAAAACCTTGGAAATGCAGCTCAGGGATGCTGAGCAAGGTAATACTTTAAGAGTCTAAAAGAACCAATATGTTCAACAACAACAAAAACAAAAAAACCACCACAGGGAAATGGTCTAATTAGCAAGGCCGATCATTCATCTAGTTATTCTTTTTCTTCCTTTTGCTTCTTATAGCTGTTTCGCGCGAGCCGAGGTCGGAGTGGGGTGCACGTCCGCGTGCAGTATGGTAATTTATATACGACACTATGAATCTTTCTTTAAGTATGGCGAAACTAAGATAATCAAACTGTGCAAACTGAATTACTTGATAATAGTGTGAAGAAAGGCCGATGATTTAACGTATGTTATCGTATGTTTCAGCTTTGATGGACTTTCTATTGCATTTTAGAAGCAGACTGTTTTTGACCACCCGCCAAACAAGCGCGTAGATCAAAAAGAGTAATCACGAGGAAATAGATTTTTGAAAGAGACCGAGAACGTGAGATGAAAAAATAGAGCGTGGGAACGAAAACCAATGAATATTATAGAACCATGAGATAATCAATAAAATATCAAAGAATAACGCTGATCCATGCCTTGTTTCAGATCGATGCGCGCTATCACGCACGTAAGACTCTACTGAATCGAATGATTAAGGTTAGTATAGAGACTGTTTAATGTCTGTTTTCGTTGATCAGTTTAGAGTTATACACCTTGAGTGAATAATGTCTTGATGTTTGAACATCTATCGCCCGAGTAAGTTGAAAACTTTCATTTTTAAGTTAACAAACCTCGTTCGTGCTTAGCAACAGCTTTCAAGGTTCCCGTTCAGTAAAAACACGTACCTTCTTAGAAAAAAGGAAACAATTTTTGAAGTTATTGGGTAAGGGGGTTGGGAGGTCGAAGGCTCTAAAAAGCAATTTGTAGTTCACCTATGGTAGACAGCGGTCTTGAAGACCTCTTTCGTTGACCAGGTTTTGAAAAAATCGTTGGCCAGGTTCTCTGTCTTTCTCAAGTAAATATCAAAAACAACGCTAAAAGTTTTGTTTTTATTGGTTCTCTCTCTCCACTTATCTCTCTTGTTTGCGGTAGTAGAACGAGATCTGATTGCTTTTCCGGAATATCAAGACAAGGGTTTTATAATGCGTCCGAAACGGGATCGAAGGAGGCACGCATGAAGAAGCAGTCATGTGTCGGAACAATGACCCATTTGACGAAGGCACGCATGAAGAAGCAGTCATGTGTCGGAACAATGACCCATTTGAGGAAGGCACGCATGAAGAAGCAGTCATGTGTCGGAACAATGACCCATTTGAGGAAGGCACGCTTGAAGAAGCAGTCATGTGTCGGAACAATGACCCATTTGAGGAAGGCACGCATGAAGAAGCAGTCATGTGTCGGAACAATGACCCATTTGAGGAAGGCACGCATGAAGAAGCAGTCATGTGTCGGAACAATGACCCATTTGAGGAAGGCACGCATGAAGAAGCAGTCATGTGTCGGAACAATGACCCATTTGAGGAAGGCACGCATGAAGAAGCAGTCATGTGTCGGAACAATGACCCATTTGAGGAAGGCACGCATGAAGAAGCAGTCATGTGTCGGAACAATGACCCATTTGAGGAAGGCACGCATGAAGAAGCAGTCATGTGTCGGAACAATGACCCATTTGAGGAAGGCACGCATGAAGAAGCAGTCATGTGTCGGAACAATGACCCATTTGACGAAGGCACGCATGAAGAAGCAGTCATGTGTCGGAACAATGACCCATTTGAGGAAGGCACGCATGAAGAAGCAGTCATGTGTCGGAACAATGACCCATTTGAGGAAGGCACGCTTGAAGAAGCAGTCATGTGTCGGAACAATGACCCATTTGAGGAAGGCACGCATGAAGAAGCAGTCATGTGTCGGAACAATGACCCATTTGAGGAAGGCACGCATGAAGAAGCAGTCATGTGTCGGAACAATGACCCATTTGAGGAAGGCACGCATGAAGAAGCAGTCATGTGTCGGAACAATGACCCATTTGAGGAAGGCACGCATGAAGAAGCAGTCATGTGTCGGAACAATGACCCATTTGAGGAAGGCACGCATGAAGAAGCAGTCATGTGTCGGAACAATGACCCATTTGAGGAAGGCACGCATGAAGAAGCAGTCATGTGTTGTTGTTGTTGTCTTGCCCAACGGGTAGATCTTCCTTCGCGAGACACTGGAGGAAGTCGTCAAAGCTCTCGACCCTCCAGCGTTATAAGCCCACACTCTCTTTCCTCTCTCTCTCTTTTTTTTTTATTATTATTTTTTTATTTTATTTTATTTTTTTTTTTTTGGAGAGATTTAATTGAACAAGAAATCAACAACCGAGTGCGGCCTATTCCAAAGGTCGATAGGGCTAAGTGAAGTGGGGTTACAGCGACACGAAAAAATATGTCTCGAAGTATGCGGCTCTATCCTACACAGTGGGCAGAGGGGAGATTCATTGGCCCCTATTCGGTGGAGATAACTGTTAAGGAAACTAGAGTGGCCGCTTCGCAATTGAGACAGAGTTATCTGATTTTCTCTGGATAGTTGGGACGTGGACTTGTGTATTCTAGGAGGTTTAGTTCCCAGAACTGGGTTGGGTCGACTATTCCTGAGAAAGTCTCTGACTGTCTCCGTGTGTATTTTTCTGAGGGCCACTTTATAGTCCGTATCACCTAGTACTATGTCTATGTCTTTGGCGTGCTTTCTTATTGCCCTGGGAGGTTTTGCTTCAGTGCAGATGCGGTGAGATGGATGGTTGGGTTGAAGCCTGGCCTTGGCGGTGAATTGTTTGCTGAGCATGAGGTTGTGTTCTTTGACTGGAAAAAGTTTGCTCTCGTATGCCAGGTGCTGAGTGTCAGCAATTGCAAGGTTTCCTGTTGCGATCCGAATGGCTTTGTTTTGTGCTGCTTGCAAGGAAGTCCAATGTGATTCGGCAAGTTGGGGCGAGTAGATGGGTGCTGCGTAAGACAAGACTGCTCTAGTGGTTGCTTTGTAGGTGTTCAGCATTGTCTCGGTCTTCTGTCCCCATCTTCTTCCCGCGATTGCTCGGAGGACATTCAATCTTTTTGTTGCCCTTGTCTTTAGTCCTTCGGCGTGTTGACGGTAGGTTCCCATCTGGTCCAAGGTGACACCAAGGATTTTGGGGGCTCTACTTAGAGGGAGTGGCTCACCGTTGACCACAACTTCTGGTACTTCACGACATTCCTTTGTGTTGGTGGTGAAGAGCGTTACACTGGATTTAGCTGCCGAGATGTCCATCTTTAGTTCCCCAAGATGGCTGGTGAGGGCTGGGAGGTAGGAGTTCAGTCTATCGGCTCCAACTCTCCAGTCAGGGTGAGAGGCCAGTACTGTCAGATCATCCGCATACCCGACCAGTTTAATCGTCTCGGGAGGCTTCGGCAGCCCATTCAAGTATATGTTGAACAAGGAAGGGCTGAGTACTCCCCCCTGAGGAACTCCTGCGTAGCAGGTTTGCTGGCGGCTGAGGCAGTTTCTGAAGTCCACACGGATGGCTCTACCTCGTAGATAGCTGGAGAGCCATCTAACGAGGCCTCTGGGGATGGACGTTTCGGCGAGAGTGTGACAAAGGCGAGAAATGTTGACCAGATCGTATGCCGAGGTGAGGTCGAGCGCATCCATCACTGTGCGATGTGGAGGGAGCCGTTGGTTGATACCGTTGGTTATGTGGCCCGTTATCTCCATCAAGGCTGTCGTGGTCGAGCGTCCTTTTCTGAAGCCATGTTGCCAGTTTTCCAGCTCGCCAACGGAGTCGCCTACACGATGGTGCGAGTGTCGACAGACGTCCCGGACGTTCTGGACGCAAAGGACTCCAAACTATACCTATCCCAAAGTGGTTTTTCTCCCGCAAGGGACACATCGAACAGCTCTCCCCCCAGCTGTCCAATCCTCTCGTTTTTTCTATTAAGGATCAGGGCCTTCCAGCGGCTCTGATCCTCGCCCTCCTCTTAATTGCTGGAATAGAAAGCAACCCGGGTCCTTTGCGATGGCCGTGTACTGTATGTCACAAAAGTGCTTCCAGCAATAGCGTTCGCTGTCAGAAGTGTCAGAAATGGACACATCTTAAATGTTCTGGTCTCTCCTCCTTCGGTGCCTGGAACCCATCCTGGAGATGTCATAGCTGTGTCAGACCTCCCCCAAGAAGCTCACAAACTAAGATAGACACCCTCAAAATCATCCATTGGAATGCTAATGGAATTCGGGGCAGAATCGTAGAGCTTGAGGACTTACTCCACGAGGAAAATATCCACATAGCCTTAATCCAGGAGACCAAACTAGATGCCACAGCCGTATCGCCATCGATTAAAGGGTACTCACTAATAAGACAGGACCGAACCAGATCAGGAGGTGGCCTCGCAATGATCATAAGAGAGGACATCCAATATGTGCTAGCAGACTCAACTCACGGTGATAAGACAATAGAGACAATGACTATCGAGATCCCCTCTACACTCGGTAATCTACGAATAACTAATCTCTATATCCCTCCACGCTCCTCATGTCCACCGGGTTATACCACAGACTTTGCCCACTTCCTCAAACATACAAAGACATGCGTTGTGGCTGGTGACGTGAACGCCCACAATGAGCTCTGGAGTACTGGTACCGAAGATGCCAGAGGAACTGCACTCTGTGAAGCTATCGAGCAGAGCAATTACATAGTCTTGAACTCTCCTCAGCAACACACACGTAAGGAAGCCTCTCCGGACATTACGTCAGTCACAAACGACATTGCGACCAACTGTTCCTGGAGAACTCTCGGAAAGCTAAATTCTGACCACCTACCAGTCCTACTCGAGATAGAGCTGAGAATCCCAACGATTGGGAAACGAAGATGCTACATGAACTTCAGAAAAGCAAAATGGCACGAATACGAAGTAGAAGTGAACAAGAGACTCGGCAATTTTCCGTACGAAGGAAGCCCTCACAACATGCATTCCTTCCTGGTTGAAACTCTCAGAGAGGCGGCAAGAAAACATATACCACAAGGAAGATGCCCAGACTTCATACCCCGCCTGAGCGAAGAAGCCAAAGCACTCATCCGAAAAAGAGATCAGATGCGTAGAGCAAACCCGGCAGACCCATGTCTCCCTGAACTGATGACAAGGATTTCATATAAGATCAATAAGCGCATTGCATGGGAAGATTTCGTGAACAACCTCAGACCCAACGAACCCACAAATCGTTTGTGGAACACAATCAAATCACTTGATGGTCGAGCACACAAACCCTCCCACGCCGCTATTGTTCATAAGGGTTCACCTCTATCCAGCCTGGAAGCTACCAACCTTTTCGCCAAACAACTCGCCAAACAAGCCGTCAAGACCCCTGATCGATCTAACAGGAGAACTCACCGCTGGACCTCGAACCTTGAGCGTTCCGACGTCCCAGTCGTCACAGTTGACGAAGTGAAGACAGCAATGAAGAAAATGAGAAGCTCCAAGGCCATGGATCTCGACGAAATCTGTCCTCTTATGGTTAAAAAGGCTGGCGAACAGTGTGCAAGATGCTTTGCAATACTCTTTAATTGCTCACTCAGCACCGGCATCATACCTTCGGCCTGGAAGACGGCCAGAGTTATCACGATTCCGAAGCCAGGGAAGGACCTCACGTCAGTAAAAGGCTACAGACCGATCTCAATTCTATCCCCTGTGGTCAAACTCCTCGAGAGAATCATCCTCCCCCACATCACAGAAGCAGTCATGTGTCGGAACAATGACCCATTTGAGGAAGGCACGCATGAAGAAGCAGTCATGTGTCGGAACAATGACCCATTTGAGGAAGGCACGCATGAAGAAGCAGTCATGTGTCGGAACAATGACCCATTTGAGGAAGGCACGCATGAAGAAGCAGTCATGTGTCGGAACAATGACCCATTTGAGGAAGGCACGCATGAAGAAGCAGTCATGTGTCGGAACAATGACCCATTTGAGGAAGGCACGCATGAAGAAGCAGTCATGTGTCGGAACAATGACCCATTTGAGGAAGGCACGCATGAAGAAGCAGTCATGTGTCGGAACAATGACCCATTTGAGGAAGGCACGCATGAAGAAGCAGTCATGTGTCGGAACAATGACCCATTTGAGGAAGGCACGCATGAAGAAGCAGTCATGTGTCGGAACAATGACCCATTTGAGGAAGGCACGCATGAAGAAGCAGTCATGTGTCGGAACAATGACCCATTTGAGGAAGGCACGCATGAAGAAGCAGTCATGTGTCGGAACAATGACCCATTTGAGGAAGGCACGCATGAAGAAGCAGTCATGTGTCGGAACAATGACCCATTTGAGGAAGGCACGCATGAAGAAGCAGTCATGTGTCGGAACAATGACCCATTTGAGGAAGGCACGCATGAAGAAGCAGTCATGTGTCGGAACAATGACCCATTTGAGGAAGGCACGCATGAAGAAGCAGTCATGTGTCGGAACAATGACCCATTTGAGGAAGGCACGCATGAAGAAGCAGTCATGTGTCGGAACAATGACCCATTTGAGGAAGGCACGCATGAAGAAGCAGTCATGTGTCGGAACAATGACCCATTTGAGGAAGGCACGCATGAAGAAGCAGTCATGTGTCGGAACAATGACCCATTTGAGGAAGGCACGCATGAAGAAGCAGTCATGTGTCGGAACAATGACCCATTTGAGAAAGGCACGCATGAAGAAGCAGTCATGTGTCGGAACAAAGACCCATTTGAGGCATCATCCAGTAGTTTTGTCTAGGAAAGAGTGATTTCTCTCTTAGTAATTGCTCTTTGGAAGGGTTCAGAGACCCGCGGAAGTTCGATACAAAGGCCCGACAACAGATGGTAGCATTTGACCATTTGACCCCTGATTCCAGGTGGCATCCCACTATCGACTGGTGAAGGCAGTGGTGAAAGAACTCAAGAAACACACTGGAAGCTGCGATGATCCGCATGTTGGTCACTTTGTGTGTAGATTTTCTCAGTTGCCCTAGTTTTTAAAGATGATTTTTTTCTGGATTCCTGGCTCAAAACCCTTGTCGATAGGTCAATAAAACTCTCGGGTTGTCCTAGCGTACCTCCCAATGCTCGCTCACATTTTTTTCTTAGTACTACCCTGTTGTTGTTGTTTCTTGCCTGCATGGGTTTCCTTTGAAGGTGATGAAGAAGAGCGGTATTCATGAGCTTCTTGTGGTAAGAACTCGTAGAAAAAGTCTCTCTCGTCTCTCTTTCCCTTTCTCTCTCTCGTCTCTCTTTCTTTCCATTTCTCTCTCTCGTCTCTCTTTCTTCTTTCCCTTTCTCTCTCTCGTACTACCCTCTCGTTATTTCCTAATCTTTGATCAATCTCTACGAGTCACCGTCTCGCTCGCTTTCTCCTTATTCTACAATCTTGACTCTTTGTTCGGTTCGCTCTAAGAAGTGGGTTGATTCAGCTCAGCTGGCGATGGATCCGAGTCTCACCGATTTATTCACTCATACAATGCACCATGCACAATCGCAACTACGAACACGTCGTTGGAAAGTGAGTTATCTTATTCTTGCTGGTATGGAAAGACATTGGAAGTTATAAAGTTAGCTATCGTGAGCAGTGGTAGGTCAAATCTGAAATGCTTCGCAGACGGTGTTTTTAGAACTCGCACTGCGGATGAAATGTATGCGCGAATTTATGTGCTTTTAAAAATGGCGATTGAAACGATGCCCGAATGCGATCTGCTTTTCATCACACGTTTGTGGTCTCTCTAAAAAGTCTGTCGTTTCCTCATGAATAGTCTTTTTTATCCACCCTTTTCCTTGGTGGGTGCTAAAAAAGTTCTGAATATGCCTTAAAATGTGCATTATATTGTGTGCGTATGTAGCTCAGTGGGTTAATGCATCGCCCGGAAAGCAAGGATCACGGGTTCGGTTTGCGCCACAATACACGATTTTTGTTTATGAGTTTGCGAACAGTCCGCTTCTTTGTTCGGTATGAAAATCCGTTACTTTTAAAACAGCGAGGAGTAGGATATATATTTACAAAAGCCTGGTTTCAGAGTGACGTACTACATCAAGGTTACGTCTAAGAATGTGAGGGTTGTCCAGAAAGAGGGCTCAGAAATTGAATGCAGGCGCGACATGAATGATTTGAGGCTTGCCATCTACTTCATGGTCAGTCCTAACCAGGCCTTAAATGAGACCGGTCCGAATAATGAGCGAGTTGGGGAAGGGATGGCGGAAGGCAAAAAAGAATGCGAAGGGAAGTAAACATAGAACGGAAAAAGAAGACAATGTAGATCATTGTCACCGCGAACATGTATGTGAGCGCCAACATAGCTGGTCCGGTTACTATTCAACCCCTGGTCCAAACCTTGCCATTGTTAACTATCTTTTCTTCAAGTGGTATTTCAATTACATTTCATCTTTCAGGGTTAGTAGTCTTCTTTTACTCGATAAGTTTTCACTTGATAATGAAATAATTGATAGGAAGAATGAAAGAAATCAGAGGGATGAATAATTTACATTTAAATTTGTGTTTGTTTCATTGCAGAATTCCCACTTCCAACTGCACACAGTCTTGTTTCATTGCAGAATTCCCACTTCCAACTGCACACAGTCTTGTTTCATTGCAGAATTCCCACTTCCAACTGCACACAGTCTTGTTTCATTGCAGAATTCCCACTTCCAACTGCACACAGTCTCCAGCATCACCAAAGGAAACGGATTTATAGTGCGAATTTTAATTGGTTGAAGACAGTTTTTTTAGAATCTTGTTGACAAAATACTCATAACGAGAGTAAATTCTTCTCCCTCGCGCTTTTAATTTTTGGTTTCTGCATGGTTAGATAAGGAATACCGGGTAGCATATAAAATATCGTACTCCACGAGTGTATCCTACTGTATCGTACTCCACGAGTGTATCTCGAGTCTCCATATTCACGATTCATGAAGCCGTTGTCGATTTCCGTTGGCAATATGTTAATTAAACAGCGATGAGACAAGCATAGGTTAAGCACCTTCTAGTCATACCCTCGTTTCTATAGCGAGCCTGGTTTCCCACTTTAACCGTTTAGTTTCAGCCGATAAAACCATTTGTTGTGGTGGAAGGCTTTATGTGAGGCCTACGGGAGAACTATATACTAATTTTTAACTAAATAGTAAACCCTTGTGCAAAAATGCTAGGAGGAAGGCTAGCAGCAAGAGTTTTGCCCATAAAGCAAAGTAGCTTCATTCTCTTTATTTGTGTTGCTGTAAAAATCTTATTCTCCTGTTTTCACAGACGCTGCATGCAAACATGAATGCGATGGATGAAAGTGGTCATGCGGCGCCGTCGCTCTACTTGGTGAGTTTCAAATTTAGGGTCCCATAGCAGTTATCAGGTGTATTGGTGAGCATGGTTCATTGGCAAGCAGCGCGGAGTATCACGCGAGCACTTCAAGTTCAACCATCGTCGTTTTGCTTAAAGGTAAACACGGCGGCGACTCGGGTCCTCTACATGGTCTTCCCGCTGTCCGAGACACCTGTCATTGGAGTGCGGCCTTTCATTCCGGATGAGAGGGATGTTCCTCCAGAGAAATTATGGTAGGTTTTTGAGTGGTTGCATTTGAGCAGATGTGGTAAAAGGCACCCTTTTTTGGCTTAAGAAAGCTAGGAGCCTTTAGAAGGTCTTTATAATAAGAGTAGAGTGATGTTTCATGAAAAACTGTAGTATTTTTCAGGACTTATCGTGAATTCGTAGCGTTGAATCTTCTGTTACATCTACTGTGGAAAAAAAGTTATTGAAAAACCGCTTCTCTCCTAGGGAAGGGGGTGGTAAAAGAGCTACAATAATAACGAGCGAGTTTTCATAGCCTTGACCTCTTTTTTTTGTTGCCAAATCTCACATCCTTCTTCCTCTTACATCCTTGCCTCCTTGCCAAATATCACATCCTTTTGCCCTTCTCCTCACACTCGCTGCTTATCATTCCAGACCTATTGCTGGAATAATTGGTCGTTTATCATTTTTCAAGAAAAGTTGATTATCTATTATCCGTGTTTAGGGAGAAGGTTATATATATATATATTACTTTTCAAATCCAAGCCGGGTCCCAAGCTTTTTTCCGTTTCGGTCACTCGTATTGACAATTAGTTTTTTGAACTGGTTTTTCATTTGTTTTTTTTACAGTTTCACACTCTTGAACTACGGAAGGCTCCCAGGGCATACGTTGTGCAAGAAAGTGGACACACTTTTTGCCCTGCTCAAAAATTGATTTGTTTAACCGTTTTTGTCGTGATCTCGTTTGAGATTGACTCAGGTACAGTTGAGATGCTCAAGTATTTCAGCCTTATTTATTTAATAACTGTGAAAAAATAGCGCTTCATGATTCTCTCTTAACAATCCTGGAGCGACTTGATATCAACTCAAACAATGAATAATTTTTCAACCGCGAAAAAAAAATGTCTTCGGGTGTTTGGCGTCACTGAGAATAAATTAGCCATCTTCAACATTGTTGCGAACATCAAGGAAAGTTCTCATTGTAACAATTATTTATTCCAATTAGGACCTGTTATCACAGATTTTTGTTTTTAGGCTCGCCGTTTTGCATATTGAATTACTTACACTTAATCATTGTAAGTTTATAAGCAAGTGCGAAATACGTTATAAACTTATAGGTTTCTCTTACTTTTATGTATAATTATGCTACATAAGTTCTACAATGTTTTATCTCTTTCCTAATGGTAGTTTAAAGTGACAAGTTAAAAAATGATTGCATCACAAATCAATATCACCACTATTAGTACAATTACAGCGAAATTTGTCTTTTACATAATGTAATGGTACATATTCCCTCATTCACATGTCTTTCTGTTTGAATCTGTTAACTATAAACTTGTGTACGATCTGATAAAACTCTTTTTGAAAAAAAACCCAGATATGTTTTGAAACTGGAATAGTAAGCGAAAATTCGAGAAGAATACTATTCGTATTAACAAACCAGATCAAAAACTCTTCGATACTTCTGAAAACAGTTTCCTTTTCTCCCTCTCTCAAGAAAAATCGAAATTGTTCTTGAAAGTACCAAAAAATTCTTGCCCTGCTTGTTTTCACCTACATAATTCCCAATCATTATATCAAGTCATCCGTTCACCAAAGTTTGGGGTACCGGTTTATCTCCTCACCAATTATCCAGGTCGGGCTCTTGGACAACCTTGGCTTTGGTCGCGGTCCCCCCTAACTTGAGCGCTCCACTCGCCTTCGCTGCTCGCTTAGCCGCCAATTCAGCTCTCCGCTCCTCATTTCTTGCTGCCATCTATATACATAATTCTTCATTTGTAGCGAACTGAAAATCAACCTCATGTTCGACTTATGGAATTTCTTGCCCACGTAGGTTATTTTGGCGGTGGTAAATAGAATTTGTGGCAGTGTTCGTCTCAACAGTCTTTCGTATCTCTTTTTCAAATTTTACAATCATGCTTCAAAGTATAAACCTAGTTGGTTTAAAACGAGTCACTTTTTCTAGTTGGTTTGAAACGAGTCACTTTTTCTAGTTGGTTCAAAACGAGTCACTTTTACAAGATTATGTCATCGATTGGATTCGCATTCCCAAACTAAAACCAAAAAGCTTCAAATAGCCCAGAAATCTGCACAAAGCACGAGACTTCAAGGATATTATACAATAAAAATACCACACCGAACAAAGGTAATACACCAGACGGAATCAAACCCATCTGTTTTTCTATGACTTCAAGCTACACTATGAATACACACTTTAATACATCAAAAAATGTCAATCTACCTGCGCTTTCCTGAGCTCTTTATCATTTGTAGGTCGATTCACCTCTTCTGAAAATCCATATAACTTTTTTCATTTATTTATTATTTCCATACCCAAGTACATCAATTCAATTCATCAACAATAAACTCGATAAATCTGTGATTCAGATTAGCTAGTATTGCAGTGAAGCTGAACTCAATAAATTGCTATTCGTTGTTATTCAACAATAAATTGCGATACATATCAAAGTTGTTCATAACCTATTGAATTCATTCATTATATCAACATTTCTCACTTCAGGAAAAGTGTCACGCTTTCAGTGTAGCTGCAATTGTGCTATAGACATATTTGTTTTTTTTCGTCGTCAAAAATTCTGAATGCGATAAACTATTATTATTATTATCCGAGGAAAAGTGACTGTTCTCTGAGGAGCCCGCCTGCCAATCCGGTTCTTCCTCCCATCCTCCACCGGTTTCCCCACTTAGCGCTTCACTCTCATCGCTCCATCCGTCAATCACTTTCGCTTAACACCACAATAAGTCACTAGTCTTGCTTGGAGTGCAACAAGGCACCTCCATCACTTGACCTGCTTGGAGTGCAACAAGGCACCTCCATCACTTGACCTGCTTGGAGTGCAACAAGGCACCTCCATCACTTGACCTGCTTGGAGTGCAACAAGGCACCTCCATCACTTGACCTACGTAACTTTGGGATTCAGGAAAGAAGGTTGTGAAGAAAAAAACTTTTTCGATTAATTTTGTCAGAAATGAACAAAAAAAGCTTCGTTTTTTTCCTTTGTATTTTCTACTACATTGTTGTTTTAGAGCAAAATTTTGATAATTTAATAATTTGAAAACTAATTTACCCTCGCTGAGCCTCAGCCTCCTGTTCATCTACGAATCATCGTTTCTTAGAACTATGAAAAAGGGTCCTTCGAAGAACTTTTTTTAAATTGAAAAACAGTCTTCATTCTTGAATCACTTTATGTTTTTATGACTAAAAGAGAAATGGAAAACATTTATTAGAATTCTAAGCCTAAAAACTAATAAGTCAGCAATGCTGCCTTCCACGTTATAAGGGTGAATATTTGATGAATCTGAAGAAAAAAGTATTGGTTATTTCTTTTCTAGGCTGAAAATTGATTTTTAAAAAATACAAATCAATAAAACCTAGACTAGCGGTCGGTTTCCATGCCGCTGCTTCGGTTTTGACGGCCGCTCTGCCCGCTTTAGCTGCTGTTTTCTTGGTTTCAATTATTTTCTTCTCGGCCTTTGGCTGCACTGGCTTGGATTCCTCAAACAAGAATATCCCGGAATACGAATTAAACTACCAACAATAAATTTTTTAAACCTTGTTTTCTTCTCTGAAAAATTGCCACGCATTGATTAAAATCTATTGTTTTTTCTTTGTTATTGCGATTTTATGTGTAATATATGTACATTTTACGTATGTGTAACAAAATTATGAAAGATTGTCATTTTAAGCCAGGCGTCAAATGAAACCGGTCTGATACATGTTTGTACGCACCGAGCGAGTGGAAAAATGAATGAGGAAAGACAAAAAGAGAAGTAGAGAAAAACTGAATTAGAAAGGAAGATGAAGAGAATGTAGATCATCCTCTGCGCGAACATGTATTCGACAACATAGCTGGATCGATAACTATTCAACCCCTGTTTTAAACAACTATAAGTTAACTTAAGTTTTAAAAAGTTTTAAACAACTCTTAAATATGCAATGTGTTCAACCGGAATAAAGAATTGAATTGAATTGAATTAAAACCATAAAAACCTTAACCAACCGTAGCCCATCCATCGGTCCAGTCATCCTCGTCGTCGTCCCCTGCTGCTTCCTTCATAACCAGACTTCCTTGAGGCTTTTCCCAGTCTGAATTTGAAAAAGACTATTCGATGACAGAAAAGAACCTCCCTTGAAGTTGTTTATCGAGTTCATTATAGAAAAAAATTGGTTTTGGCGCAATTATGACTTATGTATGTAATCAAATTTTTAAAGTCAATTCATTTTCACCTTTTTAAAGTAAAAAATTTAAAAGGCAAGAAAGAGAAAACAGGGAAAGACGGATAAAGAAATAGGAAAAGAAAGAGAGAAATACAAAAAGAGAGAAAATAAGTAAACTGTGTAGACATCTAGTTTTCTTCTATTTCTCTCACGTGTATGTCTTTTGATGTATATTCCACGTAATAAACATATACATCTCACAGAAAATTGACTATCTGCATTAGCATAACAATTCAATCGATATCTATAAAATTCCTTAGATAAAACTACCTTTCTCTTCAGATTCCCATCCACTCCCAGAGTCTTTTTTCTTATCGATTTCTTCTAAACACGAATTTTCCAAGGCGATTCACGCAAAGCAGACAAAAAATTGAAAATTCTTATGTATAACAAAACATTTTCTTCAAATTTGGTTCTTTTTTAAATGCATCTTTTAAACTATGTTATTAATAACAACCACGGTACAGTAATTCTCACGAAAGTAATCGATAATGAACGAAATAACCTTATTCAAGATAACAAATCAGCCAACTATTCAGTTTATTTCGGTTCCTATTCAATTTTCAAAAAAAAATTCATGAAATCAAAACAAAAGTTGTGAAACAAGTTCTGATTCAAACAAAGGACAAGCGAGTCTTAATGGTAAGCAAGCGAGTCTTCACAGTTTTGATCTTCTCCATTACCAAATCTCTCTCGCTTCTCTGCTCTGCCCTTCCCCCTCGCTTCCACTATCAAAGGCCACTCCCTCGGATGAGAGGTCGTTTTGTGACTTATAAAAAGTGCATTTGAATATTTATTGAATCCTACCGTTTCCTCTGGGCGATACAGTCTTGCCTTCTTCAGGAGGAACAGCTTCTGGAGTCGGTCCCTTGTAGAACTTACCCGAGAGCGACTTGAAAGCCCAACTGGCCCACTGGGGAACCTAGAAGGCATCACACGGTCTCGTCATCTAGTTCAAGTCTGCCGATCCCTCATGAATAGCATTTTAATATACACGCTCCTCTTGCGGCTCGTAAAAAAGGTCTTCTTCACATCCTCCAAAACACGAAAAAGCCATTTCGAAAAGCCGAAAACTTCTCTTTCTTTCTCTCTGTATTTCTTTCCCCGTCTTTACTTTTCTCTCTTTTTTCTGTATTTTCTCTCCTAGTCATAACTTTTCTCTCCTCTCTTCATCTTACCTTGTTGTTGTTGTCTTGCCCACAGGTCCTGTCGAGGGGAGTCCTTTTGGGATAGGTTGGTGGTGAGGATCCTTTTGAGTCCGGAGAGATTTTCTCCGTCTACACTCGCACCGCAGTCGGCGATCCTCTTGGCGAGAGGTTACTGGCGCCTCGACTCGCCATTGAAAAGTATAGCGGAGTATCGGCTGATGTTTTGTCCTGTGGCATGCCCAGGCCGGTCCGGCATCGCCCTCCTTTAACGAGCTATACTACCCAGTTTTGGTCCGTGGCGGGATTTCTCCCGCTACCTCCCAGCACGAATTCTTCGTAGGGAGGCGTCCCTCTATCCGCCACCTGAGGTCGCGCTCGATTCTGGACTGGATGATCCGGCTCCATCCGTGACAGGCTCTTAAGGCTGTAGAGTCACGAATGGCCACTGTTGCCAGTGTATTTCGAGTTCATCTTACCTTCTCTCTCTTTCACTCTCCAACTCTCTGTTCTGAGTGATTTCTGAAATACTTAGCCAGAAGACTTCAGCCAAGACTTGCCTTATCCCCTGAGATCAATCCCTTTCCTCCGGCCCGGACGGCAGCCTCCAGCTCTGGTATGATGGCAGGATTCTCGCTGGCCTTTTCCAGCTTCTCCATGAAACCTCGCATTGCAGCAAATGACTGATCTCTCACCTAAAAACTACTCTCGATTTTCCACTTTCTACATCAGACGGTAGATCAAAATTAGCTTTTCACAAAAAAAACATTAACTTAACGAAAGCACACCTGTTTCTCTGGATCACAAGTGAGTGGAGAAATCGCGGGCAGAATTCGGCCAGCTATCTGAGAGAATGAAAAATTTTCCTATCTCCATTTTAGCGAAAATTTAACAAGAACATTCATCAAATGAACCGAACAGAGTTCCTGAAGGAGAAAAAACTTCATGATTATTTCGTAAAAATCTATAGTGATAAAAGGTTTTCAGAAAAGATAAAAGTCAAGGCCTTAACAACCATGTTCTATAATCCAACTGAATATTCACCTCGACCAATGTATAGAACTGCTGAGTTGCAGATAGAGCCAGAATGGCGGCCATTCTCGATGGAGGGAATGGATCCTTTAGGCCGCGAGTGAATGCCCCTGGTGATTGAATACCCTCATATGAATACAACCATTCAAACTCCACTTGGTTCCAGCGATATCGCTCTCGAGATCGGTTTTCAATAAACCAGCTTCTCTCCATGCGATAGATCAATCTTATTTCGCCTGTTTAGACCCTAGAGAGTTTGATAAATGATTAGACAGTTATGAAGAGCAATGTTGCGGTATTCCCAAACACAGATCTTTGCGGGAAAAAGGCAAAAAAAGACCTAGAATAGTAACATCTAGAGGGACTCAATCTACACATCAACAATAACCAACCCTCTTTCACTTGATTGTATGAGAAAACCTCGTATGCTTCTTTCTCCCGGGTTTTAAGCAGTTCTAAGGTAGAATGCATCACAGTTTCACCTTACCGATCAGTATTCTCTGCCTACTGCTCGGCTCCAAATGGTGCGCGATCTTCCCCAGACAAATCGTCGTGTTCGTCCGAATACCTCCGTGCTCATCGCTTCCTACAATTAAAGTTTTCTGAAAGAATAAGTTTGGCTTCTTCTAGTTATTCAGACAATTATACTTATCAAGAATGTATTTCTCAAATTTATTGATTTTTTTTCATGGCAGAGATAAGTCTACTCTTTCTTTCCTCCTTTTCTATTAAAAGAAAAAAATCTGTATATTCAAGGTTTGAATAATACCGTTTTATGGTTCAAAGTCAGTTGTATGGGCCTTAAAAATGTGCATTATCATGTGTGCGTGTGTAGCTCAGTCGGGAGAGCAATCGCCCGGAATGCGAAAGGTAACGGGTTCGGTTCCCGTCACACCACACGATTTTTGTACAAGTTTCTACGAACAATTCGCTCCTCTGCTCCGCTCCTTTAATAATTCGTTGCTTGAGATCAACGAGGAGTAGGGAATACTCTTATTTACAAGTCCCTATAATGAAGTTTGAATTAAGAAGGGCTCTACATCTCAACGCCATCAATAAAAAACGTTTCAATTGATGTAATTGATTCATAGCGAATCCATTACCGGGCCACAAGTCGACACATAGTATCGATATGCCTTAGGCCTTTTACTTCGCATTGCCATCATGGGTTACCAAAACTATTGAAAATTTTGTTGAACTTTATTCACTATAAAACCTTTCAGTTCTCCCCATTTTATGTTCCCTCTGAACTTGTTTGTCAATAGAAAAACCCGCATGAATGCCATTATATTTATGACTGTTTTTTTAAAAAATTATTATAATCTATCGAATAAAGAATGCATCAATTAACGGATTAATGAAAATTCCCAAACCTTGCAGTCTCGCTAAATACTTCATCAGATCTGTGTTCAAGTTGTGCGAGTTGAGCTTCTCGGCCAGTACGACCATCGCCTTCACAGTGCTCTCCCGCACTGCGGGGGAAGTGTCCAGGAAGCCTTGGGCGAGGTTACTGCAATATCACATTTTTATATAAGAGCATTCTCTTCTTTCAAGCCTTGGTCTTTCCAGAAAGCGAGACCCGCAGCACACACTGCATTTCGTAGTTTATAACTTTGTAAGTTCTTTCCAGGGGTTAAATAGTCATGTCGAGAGCTCTGATATTGATTTCTTCACCCAGTGCCCTATATCCTATTCCTGTCCAAACATGTCCTCTTCTTCTGCCAACATTGAAATCACCTCTCTTCTGGAAACCATCCGTTTACAAGCAGACACGATAGCAACTCAAGCGCGAACCATTGAGGCTCAAAACAAGCAGATTGAGTCTCTCACTCAAGAAAAGTTTGCCGTTTCATCAGCAGCCCAATCTACTCATTTCACTTTGTCTCCAGACGCTGTTGCATATGAGGCAGTCAGACGCTGCCTACTCGAAGTCAAAGATGTTATTGAAGAGAAGGCAAAGAATATCGTGGTTGTTGGTATGGAGGAACACGAATCGGACTCAGTCACAGCTGCGAACGATGAAACCTTCATTTCAAAGTTCATACAAGAACTGGATATCCAGGGCATTTCGGAGGCCTTCAAGAGAGGCGAAGTCAAATACAAGCGGTTTGGCAAAGCGGAGCACAAAAGACGAGTTCTGAAGATATATCTACCGTCTACAACTCTTCGCTCAGCTTGTCTGAAAAAGATAAGAACTTCAAGGCTTAATGTCCTGCAGTCTCTTCCCAGAGTCTTCGTCAGAGAAGACTTGACCAGAACTGGACTCGAATTAGAAAAGCAGTGCAGACATATTGTCAGAGAACGGAACCAGGCGGCCGGGCAGATAGAGTGGACCGTCAGAGGAACTCAGCTGTCCAAGCTATCGACGCCGAGGCCATTCCGAGAAGAACAGAAGAGGTCATTCGCTAACGTTACCAAAAGAACTTCTCGCTAGGTCAGTGGCAGTGTTAGGAATTCTTTTTCTTGCCCTTTAACGAAAGCATGTTTATTCAATGCGAGATCTATACGCAATAAAGTAGCTGATCTTGATTTTTTGCTTATTTACAATAACTATGATCTTGTTTTCGTTACAGAAACTTGGCTTTCTTCCTTAGATTCCGATCATGAGTTTTTGAAGGAGCATAAATATTTGTTGTATGTTGTTGTAAATTGCCCGCCGTAGGTCTCCGGCTGGGTAGACGAGGTCTTCTTTGACATGGCTCAGAAAACAATAACCTTACTTACATCATTTATCTAATTACATTATTTCTCTTTCTCTCTCGGGGTTTATTTTTATTTTTATTTTTATTTTTATTTATTTATTTTATTTTTTTTTAATTTTTAATTTTTTTTATATTTATTTACTTATTTTTATTATTTTATTATTTTTTATTTTTTTCCCCTTTTTTTTTGAGAGAGAGAGAAAGGAATCACTGGTATAAGAACTTAACAACAGACGTCGGGCTATTCCACAAATCTATACTTCTTAAAAGTGTGTGGTCACAGCGACACGAGAATAAATGACTAGTTGTATGTGGCTCTTCTAAACATTTTGGGCAAAGAGGTGATAGGGCAGCTCCTATTCTGTGTAGGTAGCTGTTAAGGGAACTTGCATAGCCACTACGTAGTTGCGATAATGTTATTTGTTGTTCCCTGGGAAGTTGATTCGTTGATTTATGGATTCTGGGAGGTTTCTTACCTAGAACTGGGTTAGGGGAACAGGAGCTAATGAAATTTCTAACAGTCTCAGTATGTATTCTTTTCAGTGCGGCTTTCTAATCACTGTCTACTAACATCGTTTCTAAGTCCTTGGCATGTTTACGAATAGTTCTAGGTGGTTTGGGTTCCATGCATCGACGATGGGAGGGGTGGTTTGGGAGGAGTCTTGCTCTTGCAACGAATTGCTTGGTAAGCATCGTGTTGTGCTCCTTTATGGGTAACATTTCGCTTTCTAGAGCTAAGTGCTCTGTGCCGGCCATTGCTAGGTTTCCTGTTGCTATCCGAATTGCTCTATTTTGGTTTGCCTGTAGTTTTTTCCAGTTCGTCTCGACCAATTGAGGGGAGTAAATTGGTGCGGCGTAGTTGAGAACGGATCTGGTCATTGTTTTGTAGGTTGCAAGAAGGGTGTTTTTCTGTTGGCCCCATGTTCTTCCTCCGAGGGCACGTAGTATATTCAATCTTTTAGCCGTTCTCTGTTTGAGGTATTCTGCGTGTTGTCGAAAGGTGCCGAGTTGATCTAAGACGACACCGAGTATTTTGGGTGTTTTAGTTGTCGGCAAAAGGGTTCCATGGATTTCGACCTTGGGTTCTTTTTTACATTCGCCTGTATGGGTTGTGAAAAGAGTGACCGTTGTCTTTTCCTTGGATATAATCATTTTTCGTTGTTCCAATTCTTCTACGAGTTTGGGTAGGAAGTGGTTGATCTGATCTTCACAGGTTTCAATACAGGGGCTTGAGGAGAGAATTGAGATGTCGTCGGCGTAGGCTGTCATCTGCGTGTTTCCTGTGGGTTGCGGGACACCAGATCTGCATGTGAGACGTCGACTGCTTTTTCCTTGGAAATCTACCTTGATTGTACGGCCTCTTAGGTAGCTGGACATCCATCGGACGATGGCTCTTGGCATATTCGTTTCAGTGAGTTTCTTGCAGAGAAGGGATATGTTCACTAAGTCATATGCTGCAGTGAGGTCAAGGGCGACCATGAGAGTGCGGTCCGGGGGTGGTTTCCGATTGAAGCCGTTTGTTATTTTCCCGGTTATTTCCAGGAGTGCGGTAGTGGTCGAGTGCTCTTTGCGGAATCCATGTTGCCAGTCAGCGATTTGAAAGCCTTCCGCCAGGAATGGTAATAAGACCCGTTCGAATGTCTTGGCTATAGGTGATAATATTGATATTGGTCTATAGCCGTTCAGGTTGCTCGAGTCCTTTCCTGGTTTAGGTAACATTATCACTCTTGCATTTTTCCATCTGGACGGGATAATACCGGTTTGCAGCGTGTCATTGAAGAGGATGCAGAGGCACTTTCTGAAGTTTTCACCGGCCATTTTGAGTAGTAGGGGGCAGATGCCTTCACTGTCTGGGCATTTGGAACCTTTGGTTTTCTTGATGGCTTCTTCGATCTGTGCCAGGGAAATTTGGGGAGCGTCTGTCCGTTTGAGGCCTTTTATTAGTCGCGTTGTGCTTCTTGCTGATTTGTCGACCTCTTTAGAGCTTGTTTGGCTAATTTTCTAGCAAAAGCGTTTGAGGCTGATGTTGGGCATAGACTTTTCCCTTCGTGGATGATGGTCAAGTGCGTCGGTTTTATTGATTTGCCGTCGATAGCCTTTATCGTTTTCCAGAGTTTGTTGCCCGGTTCGTTGTGGTTTATTTCAGATATGTACTTTTCCCAAACCTTCCTCTTTTCGAGGTTGATGCGGAAGGAGATTTCGGCCATTATTGAGGGGAGTGAGGGGTCCGTAGGATTGTCCCTTCTCATTTGGTCCCGTTCTGAAATCAGTTTCTTTACATCTTCGCTCAAGTGAGGCGTGTATTTTGGCACCTTTCCACGGGGAATGTTGTTTTTCGCCGCTTTGGTCAAGGTGGCGGTCAGGAATTTGTGCATCTGAATTGAGTTGCCGGTGAATGGGAAATCCATGAGAATCTTGTTGATATCCCTTTCGAAGCCCTTCCAGTTCGCTTTGTTATAGTTTGTATAACAACGTGCGTTTGAGATGTTGGATGGCTGTGTTTCGACGTCAATCAGGCATGGAAGGTGGTCAGAGTTCATTTTGTTGATTGTTGACCAGTTGCAGTCGATGGCTATGTCGTTCGAGGCGAAAGTGATGTCTGGTGATGCTTTTTGTCTTGTGGGCATCTTTGAGTTGTTGAGACATACAAGATCGCTGTCGTCAATGAAGTCACATAGTTCATCTCCTCTGCTGTCCTCCGTACCTTCACTCCAAACTTTATTGTGTGCGTTGAAGTCTCCGCCGACAATGAGAGGTTTCTTCTATGTTAGGAGTCGGCTGGCGTATGAGTTGGGGCAGGACGATCGAGGTGGGATGTATATGTTGCAGATTCTTATGGTTCCTTGGTCAGTTGGCACGTCCACGCTGAGTGTTTCGGCTGTCTGGTCCGTCGCTGGGGAAGTCACGTTAGCATAGCGTATATTCTCTTTGACTAGTATCGCAAGGCCACCTCCGGAGTTGGAGCGGTCTTTTCTTATGATCGTGTATCCTACGATATTGGGAGATGGAATACTAGCATCCATTTTGGTTTCTTGGATGAGTGCTACGTGAACATTCAACTCATGTAAAAGGTCCTCTAGCTCGGTTAATCGGGCTCTAAGTCCATTAGCGTTCCATTGGATTATCCTCAGGTTAGCTACCGTCTGGGAGGCAGTCTGCTGGATCGGGGCTCTCTCACAAATTCTACATCTCCATTGGGGGTTCCAATCATTAAGATTGTTAAGGTTGGAACAGCGGAAATGTACCCATTTCTTACATTTGCTACAATTAACACAATTCGAAGGCGCGTTAAGAGAGCATACAGAACAAGGCCATCTTGGGCCTGGGTTAGTCTCGATACCAGCGATTTGGAGGAGTATTCGGATCAGAGACGCTGGGTCTTTCTGATCCGTGTTAGAAAAATTGAGGTTTCGGGGGAAGCCGTCCTCGTTGTCCCTTGCGGGAGATTCCATTGGGAAGTTTTGTTTTGGAGGTCCATTGGGTCCGACGCCATGTAGCGTCGTCCACAGTCGCACCGCTTGTAGGTGACCTCCGTCGCGACCTTCTATTGTTCCTGAGATCTATCCGACGACTCCCTCGAAATTGTACTTTGATTTCATAACTCATGATATGATATTGAATGGTATTAAAAAGTTGAGCAATAAGTGTAATACTTCTCCTGACACCATACCAAATATTGTTTTCAAGAAACTGCGTTTTGTGCTTCTGAAACCGTTATCTATTATTTTTAACAATTCTTTACTTTCTGGAAAGGCACCCTCTCTCTGGAAAATGACGATAGTTAAACTCATCCCTAAACCCAAATCTGCGGCAGATCAACTTTCAAGTTATCGTCCTATTTCGTTAACTTGTTCAATCTATAAAGTTATGGAAAACGTTTTGATTAGTCAAATTGATGCTTACTTGGAGAACAATTATATTCCATCTCCTCATCAATTCGGTTTTAGAAGCAAAAGGTCCACAGTAACTTCACTAGTACAATCACATTGTTACCTTGCGGATTTACTGTCTCATGGAAAGGCTGTCGATGTTGTTCTCCTTGACATATCTAAGGCCTTTGACACAGTAGACCATAATCTTTTAGTACGCAAACTTGAAAATATAGGAATTTGTAATCCTGTCCTTGGATGGATTCGTGATTATTTGACTGAAAGAATGCAGACTATTTGTGTTAACAACGAGTTTTCAAGCACTTCCTCTGTAATTAGTGGTGTGCCCCAAGGATCAACAATCGGCCCTAAATTATTCTTATTATTTATCGATGACATAAAGGAAGTTATTCCTTCGACTGTGCAATATTCGATATATGCCGACGACGTGAAACTGTTTACTGAAGTACCACTTTTCTCTTCCGATCTCCAAATAGCCATTGATAACATCTCTAACTGGTGTCAACATTCCAATCTTGAGCTATCTGCTAAAAAATGCGTTGTTTCACACTTCGGTTCCAATGCCATGATGAATTACTATCTTAACGGAGTGGTCATGAATAAATCTTCTGAAGTAAATGATTTAGGCGTTGTGTTCTCTGATAATCTTTCCTCCAATAAACAAGTCGAGATTGTATGTAAGAAAGCAACAAAC
The DNA here is from genome assembly GCA_964056735.1 of Allodiplogaster pararmata. NCBI lineage: Eukaryota > Metazoa > Nematoda > Chromadorea > Rhabditida > Diplogasteridae > Allodiplogaster > Allodiplogaster pararmata. The sequence goes on from OZ057406.1 coordinate 44,339,771, forward strand.
CTTGCGAACCTATTCTTGCGTACATTCAAGACTAAGTCTCTTGATGTTCTGACACTAGCTTTTGTCACTTATGTACGCCCAATCCTCGAATACGCGACTGTAGTTTTGTCCCCAACAACCATAGGCCTTGTGAAAGACATTGAAAAAGTTCAAAGGAGTTTCACCAGAAGAATCCTAGCTAGGAACGGACTTCCTCGATTAGATTACTCTGAAAGACTAGAAATGCTTAATCTAGAGTCACTTGAATACCGCCGCGTTGTTGCTGACCTAGTATTTATCCATAAAAGAATACATTCGTGTTCTGAATTTGATTCTTCCAGACTATTCATTGTTAAACCACTTCTTAAGAATATTAGAAATGCTCACAAGTTGAGAATCGCATTGCCTTTCGCTATAAACAGCTCCCGGTTCTCTACATGTGCAACAAGAATTATTTCTATATGGAACTGCCTACCTTCTGAAATAGTATGCATTCATTCTGATATGATGTTTCTGACGAAACTGAAAGAACTTCCTAAACATACTATTTTACCTAGCCCTATTGTTTCTGACTAATGGCTTTAATACACTGCCACTGTATTACCTCACCTTCTTCTTTTCATTTCTTAATTTTATCATATATAAAAATCCATGTTATATTGTTTTTATATTTCGATTCCACGTTAAACATACACATGTACATGGAAATAAAGAATGAATGAATGTAAGACCTTCCAGGGGTTAAATAGTCATGTCAGACCTTCCAGGGGTTAAATAGTCATGTCAGACCTTCTGTCGGCGGTTCTCTGTTTTCGAAATCACCCTTTTGTAAAACAAAAAAGTTTT
>OZ057406.1:44340795-44398138 GCA_964056735.1 Allodiplogaster pararmata
GGATGAACACCGTATACCTATCTGGCGGTTTCCTCTTTAGTATGAGAACACCGTTCCAAATGAAAACCAAAGGTTCCAAATGCCCGGACGGTGAAGGCATCTGCCCTCTACTACTCTAAATGGCCGGTGAAAACTTCAGAAAATGCCTCTGCATCCTCTTCAATAACACGCTGCAGACAGGTATTATCCCGTCCAGATGGAAAGATGCAAGAGTGATAATGTTACCTAAACCAGGAAAGGACTCCAGCAACCTGAACGGCTATAGACCAATATCAATACTATCCCCTATAGCCAAAACATTCGAACGGGTCTTATTACCATTCCTGGCGGAAGGCTTTCAAATCGCTGACTGGCAACATGGATTCCGCAAAGAGCACTCGACTACTACCGCACTCCTGGAAATAACCGGGAAAATAACAAACGGCTTCAATCGGAAACCACCCCCCGGACCGCACTCTCATGGTCGCCCTTGACCTCACTGCAGCATATGACTTAGTGAACATATCCCTTCTCTGCAAGAAAACTCACTGAAACGAATATGCCAAGAGCCATCGTCCGATGGATGTCCAGCTACCTAAGAGGCCGTACAATCAAGGTAGATTTCCAAGGAAAAAGCAGTCGACGTCTCACATGCAGATCTGGTGTCCCACAAGGAGCAGTGCTCAGCCCCCTCTTATTCAATCTCTACATAAACAACCTCCCGCAACCCACAGGAAACACGCAGATGACAGCCTACGCCGACGACATATCAATTCTCTCCTCAAGCCCCTGTATTGAAACCTGTGAAGATCAGATCAACCACTTCCTACCGAAACTCGTAGAAGAATTGGAACAACGTAAAATGATCATATCCAAGGAAAAGACTACGGTCACCCTTTTCACAACCCATACAGGCGAATGTAAAAAAGAACCCAAGGTAGAAATCCACGGAACCCTTCTGCCGACAACTAAAACACCCAAAATACTCGGTGTCGTCTTAGACCAACTCGGCACCTTCCGACAACAATGCAGAATACCTTAAACAGAGAACGGCCAAAAGACTGAATATACTACGTGCCCCTCGGAGGAAGAACATGGGGCCAACAGAAAAACACCCTTCTTGCAACCTACGAAAACAATGACCAGATCCGTTCTCAACTACGCCGCACCAATTTACTCCCCTCAATTGGCCGAGACGAACTGGAAAAAACAACAGGCAAACCAAAATAGAGCAATTCGGATCGCAACAGGAAACCTAGCAATGGCCGGCACAGAGCACTTAGCTCTAGAAAGCGAAATGTTACCCATAAAGGAGCACAACACGATGCTTACCAAGCAATTCGTTGCAAGAGCAAGACTCCTCCCAAACCACCCCTCCCATCGTCGATGCATGGAACCCAAACCACCTAGAACTATTCGTAAACATGCCAAGGACTTAGAAATTATGCTAGTAGACAGTGATCAGAAAGCCGCACTTAAAAGAATACATACTGAAACTGTTAGAAATTCATTAGATCTTGCTCACCTAACCCAGTTCTAGGTAAGAAACCTCCCAGAATCCATAAATCAACGAATCAACTTCCCAGGGAACAACAAATAACATTATCGCAAACTACGTAGTGGCCTATGCAAGTTCCCTTAACAGCTACCTACACAGAATAGGAGGCTGCCCTATCACCTCTTTGCCCAAAATGTTTAGAAGAGCCACATACAACTAGTCATTTATTCTCGTGTCGCTGTGACCACACACTTTTAAGAAGTATAGAGTTGTGGAATTAGCCCCGACGTCTGTTGTTAAGTTCTTATACCAGTGATTTCCTTTCTCTCTCTCAAAAAAAAAAAAAAAAAAAAAAAAAAAAAAAAACCCGAGAGAGAAAGAGAAATAATGTAATTAGATAAATGATGTAAGTAAGGTTATTGTTTTCTGAGCCATGTCAAAGAAGACCTCGTCTACCCAGCCGGAGACCTACGGCGGGCAATCCACAACAACAGAACACCGTATACCTATCTGGCGGTTCCTCTTTAGTATGAGAACACCGTATACCTATCTGGCAATTCCTCTTTAGGATGAACACCGTATACCTATCTGGCGGTTCCTCTTTGGTATGAGAACACCGTATACCTATCTGGCGGTTCCTCTTCAGGATGAACACCGTATACCTATCTGGCGGTTCCTCTTTTGTATGAACACCGTATCTTGAGTTAAAAGCGACATACCTGGCGTTCTGGTTTGGAAAATCTTCTCTGAATCCATTGAAGAGCTCCCACATGAGCAGAGCTAACTGATTGAGGTCATTTCGAGGAGAACTATAAAAGAGTTTTCTTTTCTATAATCAATTTTTTTTTTAAACGACCGCTCATTTCGCCAAGAAAAGAGAAGGCCAGTGATTATAATGGAGGTCAGACAATTGTGAGAAAACTGGGCATTGAAATTCCTCAAAACAAGGTAGACTCACACGCTCCTCACTCGGATTAATGGTCTTTTTTCTCTAATTTTTTTCACATGTTAACGTGACCTTACTAATTTGGGTGAATTACAAACAAGTTACGAATACTAGCGCGTATAATTAACGAATACTCAGCATTGTATAAAATCATTTGGGCGCAGGGGTTTTAGTGTGCAAGAAAAAGGTACAGACGCCCGCCGAAAGCGGAAAAAATTTTCACATAAGGGTCCCCCCCTTATGATTAAAAAACAAAGACCCGCGAAATTTTTTTTTCTATATATAAGGTTCCCTCCTTATGATTGGGAATAAACAGAGGCCCGCCGACAGAAGGTATGACATGACTATTCAACCCCTGATTGTAATCAAATAATTACTCTTGAAAAGGAAACTGTTATTCTCGTGCAAAACTTGACTGAAAGTTTTTTCGCGTTACGGCAGGGGTTAAATGGTAACCGGACCAGCTTTGTTAGGGTTAAATGGTAACCGGACCAGCTTTGTTAGGGTTAAATGGTAACCGGACCAGCTTTGTTAGGGTTAAATGGTAACCGGACCAGCTTTGTTAGGGTTAAATGAAAACCGGACCAGCTTTGTTAGGGCTCGAATGTTCGCCCTGAGAATTATTTTATTTATTTCTTCTTCCGTTTTCTTTTGCTAATCTCTACTTCACTTTCTATTATTATCAGCCTTTCCCTATTCCGTTACAAATCGCTCGGCGTGTAACAACGCTTAGACCGGTCTCTTTTAACGCCTGCTTACGCGCGACTTCTTTGTTCTTTTTATGGTCACCAATACCTCGGGACTCATAAACCAGACATTCAGGACTCATAAACCATAGATCCAGGACTCAAAAGCCATACATTCAAGACTCATAAACCATAAACTCAGGAGTCATAAACCATACATTCAGGGACTCATAAACCATACATTCAGGACTCATAAACCATAGATCCGGACTCAAAAGCCATACATTCAAGACTCATAAACCATAAACTCAGGAGTCGTAAACCATACATTCAGGACTCATAAACCATACATTCAGGACCCATAAACCAAACTCCCTTTTTTGAAACCTCTAATTTCTCGGAGATACCTAAAAGAATCTGCTCGATGTAAACCGGCCACTTTCCAATCTCCCGCCTGCGTCACGTAAATCGAGTGCCGCAGATTGTTGTGACTCACTTGTGCTTCGTGCAGGAATTTCAGTGTGCTCTGTAGGACTGAGAATACGGTAGATCGAACGTTATAGAAATGAGCTCAGAAAGATGGGAAAAGCTAATAAATCCATTCGACTTAATCAAGTTGGTCGCATCTATAGAAATACCTCAAGTGTGGTCATGTGTTGATAGATCACCTAAAGTAGGGGAGAAAGCGGTTTTGTAATGAAAAAAATCTTGTTCTTCACAACCTCATATCAAACTGTTGTTTATAATATAAAATGAAGATTTTATTTATGATCATGAATACTCTAAATTTTTTCATTGAGTTTCATGTAATATAGCACATTAGTTAATTACAAACGGAAAATCACAAAAATATGGGCATTCATTAAAAAACAAGCAGCGGCTATGATAAAAAAACAGCCTAAATTTGAGGAAAACATTTTCAATAAACGAACCATAACTTGGTACAGTTCTCCCATGCCACCACAGACTGTTTTGCTCAAAGCCTAGTCCGGCTTCTTCTATGTAAACCTGATGAAAACAGAAGCTTCTTACTCTTTCAACCGATCAATAAGCAATTCTTGCTACTTACTGTTTCCATCACCTGAAAAAACTTGATCATACACGTTAAACATTTATCATACACGATCATACACGTTAAACGTTAATCATACATGTACGTTAAACATTTTTGAAAATTACCAAAGTTCTTGGGAGAAAAAATATAAAATATAGAATAAATATTTTGGTACATTATCGGACGATTGGCCATTAAATTGGATTTTTTTTAAACTTAAAAAGCCTGAATTTTATATTTAGACTGGATCATACCTTGAGTAGTGTGCATCGCTCCGTCACCAAATACATCATACCGTCTACCTGAAAAGGATAGTACCAACTATTTGAAAAACATGGCTCTTTTTTTTAAAGGTGGCGAAAAAGATGAACAGTGTTGCATGGCAATGTTCCCTTAACAGCTACCTACACAGAATAGGAGCTGTCCAATCCCCTCTCTGCCCAAAATGTTTAGAAGAGCCACATACAACTAGTCATGTATTCTCGTGTCGCTGTGACCACACACTTTTAAGAAGCATAGATTTGTGGAATAGCCCGACGTCTGTTATCAAGTTCTTATTCCAGTGATTCCTCTCTCTCTCTCAAAAAATGGGGAAAAAGGTGGAAAAAACCCCGAGAGAGAAAGAGAAATAAATGTAATAAGATAAATGATGTAAGTAAGGATATTGTTTTCTGATCCATGATCAAGAAGACTTCGTTTACCCAGCCGGAGACCTACGGCGGGCAATCTACAACAACAACGAGACTTTCTGCTTACGAACGAGAACGTACCAAGAATTAATCAGGTTATTTAATTCAGATTCTGGGTGAAAAAAATTGAAAACTATTCCAATGTGCACTTTTATTTACCCAATCGCTCCGAATTAGTAAATTAATACACCAGCCAAATACATATGCCCACTCTTTGTCTACATTCATTGTTCCGGATAGTGATATATCTTATGTGTAATGATATTTTACGATTATTTTACAACGGGTTTAACTTAATGACTCTTCATTTTTATCAAAGGATAATTAGTTAGATCATCAATGAAATTTGGCCGAAAATTGGAGTAGACATTGTCTACTAGAAGGAGCACCTACTAGGTAACAGAGGCGCTTCTATGATTAACCCTGGTAGATCATTTTCTATCTCAATCTCACATTGTCGAAGAGTCCCGTGATATGTTCAGCTTTGTAAATGTAGAGTTCAAGTGAAGGACGAGTAGTATCGTTGTAACGATAAAGTATCGGAGTCAACCAACGTTGGTTAAAGAAAACGGACAGAATATTTTCTCACAATTTAATAAGAATACAGATAAAAAGAGAATAAAAGCTTTAAAAAATACCTCGATAGAATCCAGAAACGTCAAGATGTTCGGGTGTCGCATAGTTTTCAACTTCTGAGTTTGGGTTCTCAACGCAGCGGTTTCTGGAGTCGCCCAGAATACGGTAGCCAACTCGGAAGGTTCAGCCTGCAAATCATGAATTTCATTGACTTAAAATGAATTTCAGATTTCAGACGTCTCAACAAAGTTGGAAAACATAAATTACTAATTTGAACTTACAGGTCACGGCATTGTAGGTCAAAGTCAATCAGGTTTAAAGTTTAATACTCATTTTAATAGCGTTTTGAGCTTGATCGCCAACTCACTAACTTTCTTGAAGCTTTGGCCAATAGCAACGCCATCGACCGAAGTCACACTAGTCCCTGGGAGTTCCCAAGCGAAAGCTGTCTTGGGGTCTCGCGAGAAGAAAGATGAGAGCACAGAAGCCATCTCTGATGGACCCGTGAAAACGGGCTTTCAGATTCTCCTGATTAGCGAAAAAAAAAGAATTAGAACATTTAAATGTTTTTTAATATATAAAAGTGACAAATCTACAAACACAGCAACAACAAACTACGTTTTTGAACTAAGAACGCGTGATCCAGGGTTTTCACAAGGTAGTTGATTCATTGTAACGCCACAGGAATTTTATATAAAAACTTCGAAAAGAAAAGAAGTATTAACTCGCTGAACTAGCATAATTTAGAATTTTTCTTGTTTTTAAAGAAATTTCAAGTACGACAACGTGGATGTAATTCCAAGTGTCAGACCATGCTAAAACACTTCCTCCAATTTGGGGCTTTACCCTTCGGTTCGAGAAACCATCATCGAATACTATTTAAATGTTTTCTACTAATTTCAAACATCATGTCACTCAAGACTCCATTCCGAGTTTTCTTAATACTTAAGAAATATTAAGAGCAGACCATTTGAAGAGAATTCGCATCCTATGAAGTGTTTCCTGCGTCCTCTAATTTCACACCAGCTTTGATTGATGCTTACGTTATTTATTCTTTATTTATTTATTGGCACTTTTTGCGTTTAACCACCACCCCCCCCCTACCAGAGATTCAATGGGTTATACGTCTGACTAATTTACATTTACAAAAAAATAAGTTTTACATTTTAAAAAAGATTTTTACATTAAAAAATTTTTTGTACATAAAAAAAACGCTTAGGCTTAGGAAAAGTTTACGCTAACGAAGCCGTACGGCTTAGGCTAACGAGATCGTATTTTTTAATGCCATTCTCATCTGTCCCATTGAACCTCTGGTAAGGAGGGGAAGGGGTGGTTAAACGCAAAAAGTGCTTATTTATTTATGGAAACACATTTTGCAATGTAACAACAAACAACACGAGGACAAAACTGTCTGCTGACAAAAGTAAAAATGAAAACTGAAAAAAATAAGAAAAACAACCAGAACGAGAACACATATCTGTATTATACTTCGAATTCCTTGTTTTTCGTCACTTCGTTTGTTATTACTATAATTCACATCACAAGTTGATGATAGAGAATGAAGAAATAAGATGTCGTCGAACTCGACTCCAAGCTGAAAGCCGTGAAGCTTGCAACCTTCATAAGCGAGCTCTAGCAGTTTAGAAAAGCGCGATAGTAAAAACGGATTTTCATAATCTTCGTCGGATTTTCATAATCTCGTCGGATTTTCATAATCCGTAATGTTTCAATCGGTAGAGCACTTTACTTTCAGTCTGAGTGCTTAACAGTCACGGGTTTGGCTCCCAATCTGACTGGCAAAAGAGTGGTTGTTTCTGGACGTCCAATCTTCTTCCTCCACTCGACAGCATGGTTGAGCTCGGCCTCTAGCAGGATTTGAACACCTTGAGGCCGTATCATCCAAACCATATTCTACATAATCTCATCATTTTTGTCTCATTGCACGCTTGCTGTACAGTCGGTCCTTCATCATTTTCTCTTCTCACCAACCAAATGTCGGCCACTACAACTGCAACCGAAATTGAAGCTCTCACTCAACAAGTAAGTCTCCTGGTTTCTACATTAAACAACCTTGTCGCTCTCATCACTGCTCTTCTTCCGATTCTGCAAAGTCAGCCACCACCAGTCAGTAATCCAGTCGCTCAAGTCGAACCTTTTCCACAATACATTGCTCACTCAGCCGTTTAAAGCATTCTCTCGGAGGACAATGTAATACATGAAAAAAGTCCCACAACTTGGTTTGCATTGGCATTGCATTGGCATTTTGTCATCTGCCTGTTCGGCAGATGACAAAGATACAGACTCGGCAGATTATACTTTTGTAAAAAATCTTCTTGAGGATCTGGCGATACCTGAACTCACCAATACCGTTTCACAACACAAGGTTTCACACTTTCGCTTTGGAAACGCCGACAAGAAGAAGAGGATCATCAAGATAAAAATTCCAACTCTGGAGTTCCGAACTGCTGCACTGAATAAGATACGCCAATATGTATTGTTGTTGTTGTCTTGCCCATAGGTATTGTCGAGGGGAGTCCTTTTGGGATAGGTTGGTGGTGAGGATCCTTTTGAGTCCGGAGAGATTTTCTCCGTCTACACTCGCACCGCAGTCGGCGATCCTCTTGGCGAGACCCATTCGTTAACCGGAGAAGGGCAAGAGGTTATTTTACTGGCGCCTCGACTCGCCATTGAAAAGTATAGCGGAGTATCGGCTGATGTTTTGTCCGGTGGCATGCCCAGGCCGGTCCGGCATCACCCTCCTTTGACGAGCTATACTACCCAGTTTTGGTCCGCGGCGGGATTTCTCCCGCTACCTCCCAGCACGAATTCTTCGTAGGGAGGCATCCCTCTATCCGCCACCTGAGGTCGCGCTCGATTCTGGACTGGATGATCCGGCTCCATCCGTGACAGGCTCTTAAGGCTGTAGAGTCACGAATGGCCACTGTTGCCAGTGTGTTTCGAGTTGAGGATCTACTATACGATATCCACGTAGCACTCATCCAGGAGACCAAACTAGAGTTCACACCATCGCAAGGGACCGGTTCATCCTCACCGTATCGAGAGCGTCCTCAGGTAGCGGATAGAGGGATGTCTCTTTGCGCAAGTGCATTGGAGATATCGGGCTTGCCCGTCGTAGACCAAAATTGGATAGTATAGTTCGTCAAAGGAGAACTATGCCGGACTGGCCTGGGCATGCCATAACTGATTTCTTTCGATGAGGGGTTCGGATTGCCTGAAATCTTGCTTTTTCTAGTGTTTTTTAATGTTTAAATGATATCTTTTGATAAGGGGTTCGGATTGCCTGAAATCTTGCTTTTTCTAGTGTTTTTCGTAATCTACACACGTTTCTTTTACTATATCTAAGAAATTTTTGACAAATCGCCTGAAAATTATTTTCTCTTAGATAATTTTTTTCAGTTTACAAAGGACTTTTAACTGAACTTGAGAACTTTTTTCTCTAACAAAAGGTTCGAAATGCCTTGAAGTTCCTTTTTTTGTTGTTTTCTCCCCTTTATCTACACATGGAACTTTTTAGACTTTAAACTTAACCTTGTATTTATTTTTGATAAGCTGTTCTTATCGTTTGAAAATTCATTTTAAGGACTCTTTTTCAAATTTACCAATTGGATTCTTTTACTGTATCTAAAAAAAATTTTGAAGTTTTCTAAAGAAGTGCTCGAAATCTTATTTTTTTTCTTGGGTCTTTCCCACCCAAAAACTTTTTTTTCGGGTCACAGAATTTTTTCGGGGCATCGAAAATTCAAGTTCCTAACGTTATACCTTTTGTATACAATGGGGCTTTCTAACTAATCCTGGTTTTTTCTTGCATAATAAGTTGTTCTAATTACTTAAAAATTCCGGTTTTTAAAGACTTTTTTACTCATATATACACATTGTACTCTTTTACTGAACCTGAAAGTTTTTTAATAAGGCGCTTGGAGTGCCTTAGATTTTACTTTTCCTAGGGGATTTCAATCCCATATAAGCATGGGACTGTACCTGGGATTGTTTTGAGGAGAGGTTCAAATTACCTGAAATATTTTTTGTGGTAAATTATCATATTTTTATCACATAGGATGCTTTTACTGAACCTGAAATTTCTTATCAAGAGGGTATTTTTTTCACACCCGAGAAACTTTTTTTGATAGAGTGTAGTAGCAGTAAACAAGCTCATTCAACTTTGGACTCACTCAGGGCTGCCCTTCAAAAAAGCGTGGAATTCGACTATTCATTTATTTTATTTATTTATTCAATACATAATTATATATGTGACATCAGGTTGGCGGATATGACGTGAAGTTAAAACTGAGACAGGGAAAATATAGAAGAAAAAAAATTATTAAATAATGATAGAAAAATGAAAGAATATGATTATAAATCGACATGAGGTGATTCGAGCAACAACAACAAAAGAACGACACAATTTGTTGTTTTTATCAACAAAGAAAAAGATTTCAAAACTTATAAATTATAAATTCTCCACACAAACATCAAGGATCCTCAGTAGATTAGGGCAAGATAGAAGGAACTTCTTGAGAAGATTTTGATTGAGGTGGCTGAATGTTATATCTCCTACTAGTTTATTCAGAAATCTGGACGTGCGGTAGCCGAAGGAGTTCTTCAGATTCATTCTATTAAACTTTCTTATGGCCAGATAGAATGATGATATTCTACCATGAGACGGACGAAATACATAAAAAGCGCTTGACCGTACATTCACATCACATCTAATGATGCGGACTGCCAAAACAATATCGATCATGATACGTCTCAAATGGAGAGAAGACATGTTGAGTTGACATAGACGCTCATGATAAGAAGGTTGAACAATGTGATTCTCAAAGAAAAGCCCACAACGATGATACAAGAGTTTAGTGAAAATATGAGAAACTCTTTCTAATTTCCGAATCTCTTTTTTTGGTGAAAGGAGACCATACTGGAGAAGCAAACTCAGAGGGTTGTTCTTACCAATGTATATAACAGATGATTTTTGCTCAGCTATCGATAATTGCCAGTTTTCGCAGTATTAAGAAAGAGTTTCTATTGATCGAGAGAGTTGGCTGTGAGCGAGACTGCTGTCGTTGGCCTCATATGTGGTGAAGATCTTTATGTCGTCGGCGAAGAGTCGGAACTGGACGACAGAGTGCTTGGCTAATTCTTGTGGCAAGTCGGATATGTAGATGAGGAAGAGTAACGGACCGAGCACACTGCTTTGCGGTACTCCACTCGACATCTTTCGTGTGCTTGAGAGGATTGAACCGATTCGGACTGAGAAGAAACGATTACACAGAAATGATTCAAACCATTCAAGCAATCGTCCTAGAAAGCCTAGGTTTTCTAGCTTATAAAGCAATTTAGAATGCGATACTGTGTCAAAGGCTTTGGCTAAATCTACATAAAGCACATCTGTCGAAAAGCCATCGTCCAGAGCCTCTCGCCAGTTTTGAGTGCACTCTAGGAGTTGTGTCACTACAGACTTACCCTTCACAAAACCATGCTGTTCATCTGGAATGATATTATGCATCTCACACCATTTTAGAAAACGTTTACTAATGATTCACTCAAGGACTTTACACGGTGATGGAGTCAGTGAAATCGGGCGAAAGTACTCTACTGTTGCCAGTGAAGATTTTTTAGGAATAGGAATAACATGAGCTAGTTTCCAAACCTGTGGAATTTCGCCTGAGAGGATAGACTGATTGAAAATGAAGGATAATGGTTCCGCTATATCTTTAGCACATTCACGAAACAAGACGGCTGGCAGTCCATCCGCTGTCTCAGCGCAGGTGGACTTCAGTCGTCGCAGATAAAATGCGACTTCTTGAGGAAAGACCACTGAAAAGGGCATGGACTCGGTAACCGTACGTGAAAGAGGTGGTAGGAGTCCGTCATCCTTCACGAAAACTGATGCGAAATGGTCCGCAAGACCTTCAGCTTTGAGTAAATCGCTGGCTAAAGAGGTATTAGATTTATTCTTGATTAAGCTATAAGTCTCTCTATTTTTGATTCTAAAACCTACATAACTGTAAAATGACTTGGATGAATTCCGGAAGAAAGATTTATCTTCCCTGTTCTTTAGAAACTTAGAGATTTCCTTATCTATTTTCGAACAAACTCTCATGTACTCTGCACGTACTGGTAAAAGTCCTATTTTATGGAAAAGGACGCTTTTGTGCTTGAGCAAAGATCTAATATGAGGCGGATAGTTGTCAAAGAGTACTCTATGTTTCTTAAGAGGAACGAATTTCGGAAAAAGAGACTTGATAAAGCTGACAAACCTATCATACATCTCACTGATATCTTCTGAACCTGAAAAGATCTCAACCCAGTCTGCAAAGAAGATGCAATTTCCTATGAATTCAAAAATGGCTTTTTTGAAATCATATTTCGCAGCGTATCTAGGAGAATCAACGTCAATCGAGATTGTGAAATGTACAGAGTTATTTCAATTTCAATTTTATTACGTGAAAACATTACATGCAGCAACGCATAAATTAATCACGTGGTACGAGAGATTAAACAATTGAATTATTTGAATTACATAAACAGGTGAAACAATGCAGATTACATCCAGTTATGATCTGAGCTCTTGAATGGTGCTTGAACTGAGCAGTTTTCGACTAGATGGCGAGAAGAGAGAACTACGTCGAGAATACCTGATCCGTGAGTATGACTCTAACTCAAACAGCGAACCTCATGATCTAATCTCCAATGCTTCCACACATATCGAATTCATAGAGGATCAACCCCAACAAGAACAAGGATCAATCACAACTTCCTACAGTTAGTTGTTCACCATTGTCTATCACTTCATGCTCTTGTTCTCCACGCCTGGTCCGTCTTCGCCGGGAGAACACCCACTTTCGAGTGGCCAAAGACAGGCAACCATCCGAATGGAATTTCGATCAAATCACCATCGTTTTTTTTGATCGTGGAGCGGCCTTCACCGGCGTCGCTGCTCCAGATTCTACTCATCATAGCCGGCGTGGAACTAAATCCTGGTCCCCCAAAGATCTGGTACTGTTCCGTGTGCACAAAAAGAATGGCGAAGTCTAAGGGCATGGTGAGATGTACCAACTGCAATGGTTGGCTTCATCCACACATGGACTGCTTAACACTGGTCAGCTTGAACGACTGGAAGTCGAACTACATTGGAAAATGCTGTGCAGTGAGTACAGCAACGTCGACTACAGTGACAGCAAGTGAAACAGCAGCAGTGCCAACTGGAGCCCCGCCGCAACAAACGATTCGACTACCTTCACTAACACCTTCAACATCTTACAATGGAATGCAAATGGACTTCGAGGAAAGATAGAAGAAGTGATCAACTACATGCAGAAACATGATGTCGCAGCTGCAGCCATACAGGAGACGAAATTTACTGATCGAACAAAACTCCCGAAGAACGACGACTTCATCGTCATCAGATCGGACAGAACACGTAACAAAGGAGGAGGTCTTGCGTTCATACTCCATAAGTCAGTGGCCTTTCGTGTCGCAGATCTTTCTAACATCATGAACGACGAACACCTGGAGACGCTGGCAATCAATGTCAGAGCATCGAGCTCTGCTGAAGAGGAAGTAACACTGGTCAACGTATACCTTCCCCCCACCAGCAGCTGCCCGCCGAACCACCATCCCAACTGGGAGGACTACTTCAACTCAAAGACTGCCTGATTCTCGGCGACTTAAATGCACATTATGAAGACTGGGATGTGCTTATCGACGAAGATCAGCGAGGAGTAGAACTGGCCTCGGCAATCGACAACTCAGATCTGGTGGTGATGTCCAACTCGCGTTACTCCAACATGCAGCAGCTCACCCGATGTTACACTCGCTTCCTCCTCTCTAACCTGCAACATAACTTGGACGGCTTCTACAGGCTTGAGCAGCGACCACCTTCCAATAGAAGTGCGACTCCAGAGACAAATCGTCCGAGAAGAGACTAAACGAAGATGCTACACGAATTTCTCGAAAGCTGACTGGAAAGGTTTCCGAGACAGATGCGAAATGGAGCTTAGAGAAAACTCCTTCTCTAATATCTTCGAAGCTGAGCGAAAATTCCGCGAAGCGATACTCTCCGCAGACCGCCGCTACGTGCCCAAAGGACGTATTCCAAACATTCGCCCCGGCTTCCCTACTGACGCCGCCTTGCCAGCAGATGAGAGAGATAGACTCCGCGAAGAAAACGCCGCTGACCCCAAAATCCGAGAACTGAACAAGATGAACAAGAAGTTGACGAATACAGAAAAGACAAATGGCAACGCTACCTTCAGACGATGAATCTACAAGAAGGAGCCAAACGACTTTGGACCACTGTCCGATCTATTGTAAATCCCACTCAAAAGGAGAACAACCGCGCTATCAATTTTTCGGGAATCCCAGTCTACAATCGAAAAGAGGCTTCCAACGCTTTCAATAAACAGTTCACCCCGGCAAGCAAAGTCCATCCAACCAAATCTGCTAGACGCGCAAGAAGAGACCTACGGCGACCCAAGATGATCACTCAGCCCTTTTTTCAGAATCTGAAGTTTCAAAGGCAATAAAAGGAAGCAAGTCTAGTAAAGCCGCTGGCCTTGACGGAATTACTATGATCCACCTCAAACACCTTTGTCCCAATGCCCACCGCTTCCTGACATCGATATACAACAACAGCCTGAGAACCAGCCAAATCCAATCTGTTTGGAAACTGGCCAAAGTAATACCTCTTCTGAAAGCAGGGAAACCAGAAGAAATGTCGTCATCTTACCGTCCAGTCTCCCTCCTCTCACCACTCGCAAAAGTTCTTGAACGTCTGCTTCTTCCACACATACAACAAGCGATGCCTCCAGCAAAACATCAACACGGGTTCACCAAAGATAGATCCACTACGACTGCTCTTCACACGTTCAACGACTACATTGCCAGAGGACTCAACGAGAAGAAACCGGCTAGTCGTACAGTAGCAGTTGCCTTGGACCTCAGCCGAGCTTTCGACTGCGTGGACCACAACATCTTGATCGAAGATATTGCGATTGCATCGCTACCAGACAAAATAGGAAGATGGATATGTGGCTACTTGAGAGGACGACAAACCTACGTCGAATTTCGTGGAATCCAAAGCAAGAAACGTAAACTCCGTGCTGAAGTTCCGCAAGGTGGTGTACTGTCACCAACTCTCTTCAACCACCACCTGTCACATATTCCTTTACCTCCGGAACAGATCGAACTCGTCTCATATGCTGATGACTGCACTGTTTTTGCGAAAGGGTGCGACATCGCTCCAATATGCAACAAAATCAACAGCTACCTCGACGAACTAGCACAGTGGTTCGACTTCAGACGACTGAAATTAGCAGCAGAGAAAAGTGCGGCAATGCTATTCACGCTGAATAGCAGGGAGGTCAATCAGCAGCTCGACATCCGTATAGACAACATCACTGTTCCAACTGTTTTCTAGGCGTCACATTCGACACGATGTACTCTTTCGGATCTCATGCGAAGAAAACGAGGATGACACTCCGAAACCGGAATGCAGCATTACGTGCACTTGCTGGAGCTTCCTGGGGAAAGGATAAAGAACTCTTGCTGACTACCTACAAAGTCGTCGGCCGACCAGTTATCAACTACGCCGCGCCGATATGGTCTCCGAATCTCTCCGAAAGCCATTGGAAAGAACTTCAAGCTGCCCAAAATGTTGCTCTGAGAGCGGCAACAGGATGCGTCAAGATGACACCGATAGATCATCTCCATATTGAATCCGAAGTCCTCCCGGTGAAGCCTCACAACGACATGCTGTGCAAGCAATTCCTCCTACGGCTACATAAACGAGACCATATTGATCACGACACAACCAAGATGCCACCTCCTCCCAGACAGTTGAAGAGGGCGAGATCCCTTTTCAGTGAACACCAAAACTGCATCACTCCATTCCTTGACGAAGATAAAGAAGTGAAGACAGAAGAAGCGTACCGTGAAGACATAAAGAAGATACACACGGATACAGTCACAGCGGTGAAGAACAAATACTCACCGCCTGTGGTACTGGGAGGATACCCACCACCGCCTATCTCCAGTGAAGAGAGAAATCTTCCGAGATCTACAAGACGAACACTCGCCGAGCTCCGGTCTGGATATAGCCCATTTCTGCGAAGCTATATGTCCAGAATTTACTCCACAATCGTGGACAGATGTCCGGACTGCGACGAACCCGGACACACAACGACTCACCTCTTCTCCTGTCCAGATAGGCCGACTAGTTTGACGGCTTGGTCTCTCTGGACCGACCCAGTAGAAGCTGCAAGGTTTCTAAAACTACCGATCACCGAAGACGATGCCGAATAGAAGATCTATCGGCTACAACAACAAAAACTTCATGCTCTTTATAGGTCACATTCACAATATTTGCTCTGTAACACTAAGACATACGATAGTAATCAATAAAACTCTTATTGATTGAATAGAGCATCAACTACCGTTTTCATATAACTGTTTCCGGAATAAACTCAAACCATTCATAGCCCGAGTGAACTCAAACCATTCATAGTCCGGAATAAACTCAAACCATTCATAGCCTTTATAGATAATAAGAGGAATACAACTATCCGACTAGAATTGGATAACACATCTGCAGTATACTACTATATTAACAAGGGGGGTCAAAGAGTGCACAGCTTGACTGTGTAACACATATGATCTGGAACTTCGACAGAGATAGAAATTTGCAATTAATTGCAACCTATAAACCTGGTATAGAAAATACTGTAGTAGACTTCGAATCTCGTAATTTTTTGTTGCAATCCTGTAGCGTACGTGCTATGCAGTCTCTTCAATGAGCCGATATCCTGGTCTGTGTATGAGATTGAATTGTATTCTAGCCTACGGGTACACCAGGATTCTTCTGCCAAAATTCTTCTCGTGTGTATGGGCAAGAACCACCCGCCCCTGCCGAGAAGGGTATAACGAGGTTACGAGACACGGAGATAGGTAGATTTAATCTTTTTAAAACTAGTATATGTATGATGTGAAAAATCCAAAATGAACAGTTTTGAACACGTTTATAATTGAAATGGAAATAAGCACAGTAAGATGGAAAAAAATTACAGAGAAACATTTCTATGAACATCGGACTACTCCGGACACCATTTTCGTGATATAATAACATTGTGTAATAAAACATTAAAACAGTATTTTTGAAATCTACAAGATCAGGTAAAACCAATGAAAACAAAACACTAAATCTCTATAAAAATCTGATTTTGCGTCGGATGTATAATAGAATTTAACATGCTAATCCAAATACACTTCACTTAAACAACATAGCCCAAAACTATCGGAAAACATCAAGACAAACTTAAGAACATACGACCAATCAGTTCTGAGAAGAGCTCAACCTTCTTTAAATCAAATGATCAGATTCCTCCCTATCTGTCAGTAACGATCTACATAGAACCAGGCCTTTCAAAAATGACCAAATTAGAATCTCAAAGATAAGAGACAAACAAATCGCGTAGAGCCCTAATCAGAACAGCAAGAGATACTCAATAAAAATTTGGGAATTTATCTCAATGTTCCCAATCACTCTGTCAATGGTCTTCTTCACTTTCCTCAACTATCTCGAAAAAGGTCCCTACACTCTCAAAAAAGTCCCTTCACTAAATTATATTACCGCTTCAGCCCCTACTAAGTCAATTGAACCGCCCTCCCCTCTGATCAAACAAAGGCCAGCTCCGAAAATCAGAGGCCGTATGCATGGAAAACAGATTATAACAATCTGGATTATTCAAATCCAAGGATTACAAAATCCAAAAAGTTTAAAAAAAATTTGTAGGATTATCTCTAATCCAAAAGTATTATAGCTTCCATGCATACCGGATTAGTGAAATGAATTTGGATAACTGCTAATCCAAGCTCATAATCCTTTTGGATTGCTCCATGCATATGGCCTCATAAGTCTACTTCAGCCTAACCCGAAGATTAATCTGTATTCTCAAGCAAGAATAGCTGAATGAATTGCGAGGGTCACCATATAAATGAGAAAACAGAGGGCATTTCGAAAAATTGAATGAACACAACTCCAAGACCGCTCAGAGTCTCATCAGCTTACAAATCTCCTTGAAGAGGAGTCTCTTCTTACAAATTCACGAATATCATCTTCAACAGTATTACTAGACACACAGACGCACAGGAACTTCATCTAACACAACTTAGAGAGGAATACAGTGGAAAGCGTTCTCTTCGACAGTGAGGAGCTTCGATTTAAATTAACTGCATGACAAACATTCATCCTTGCTGTGGAACTTTAACACTTCGAATAATCTGGTTCCGACAAAAATCTCTAAATCTCTTTCTTGTTTCTACAGTATTCCTTTTGAGATTGCAACAAGAAGTGTTGCTATTGGCGCAGAGACTGTTGCTTTCCTTCCACGACCTTTCCTCATTCACTCTTTCTATCATCTTGTGTCCGTCGAATAAACCTGAGGAAAAAACATCAACATTTCTCACGGCTATAAACAGGGCACGCGCTACCCTTATTCGATATACATATCCAATTTTTGAAGTGCCGCCTTTCTGGCTCTATTCACTATTCAGCAGCTTCATACATCGATCCAGGCACTGAATTATGATTTTTTTAGTTCATAACTCAGTGCCTCAAGTTGTTCAACGAACGTCCTGTAATCTACAAGCTTAGTCGTGCTTGTTACTGCCACACCGCAGGACATGCGCTTTCTTAAGATGAGGATACAGAACCTACTCGCTAGAACCACGGACCCAGGACGCTGCCACTGGTTCTACCCAGTGCACTCTGATAGTGGGTGGAGCCCAAGGAAAGTAAGATACATACAAGCCCTACCTGTAATCTAGAATACTTCTTCACTTGGTCGCATCTAGAATGAATACCTTAATTGGGGCATTTTGTACGATAGTTAGGCTACACCCAAACATCTTCACAAGGCCCTATTGATTCAGCATAAAACAGGGTAAAATCCGCGATGGCTACAGTGGCTGAGCATTACATTACAACTCTCTCAATTCGCCGCTTTAGTTCCCATGCTGACCGGCAGAAGAGTAGATTTTACTCAATTTTTAAACCCAAATTATGGTTTAACTCGGTTTTTAGCAAAACTCAAACTCTTTGAAACCGTACCGTACGAATGATTCTCTAAATTTCCGTGCCTCTTGACGTTCAACGCTCTAGCTCCTACTACACCAAGAACAGCTTTTATCAGTAAAACTAGGTTAAGTTGTGCGAATTAAAGCAATTCATGTCTATATCATTGACAATATTCTTTCCTTATTCAAGCAAGAATGTCGGTCGCGTCCACAACTTTTCATCTTGACTCTTCTATTTTCGACTACTAACAAACTACTGGTATTATAATTCAACTCCGATTTAGAGGAAGCTTTGGAAATATGAGGTTGAAAAGGTGAACGGTCCTAATTGGATTCTTCAGCGCAACGCCACAGTTGCTCTTCCCAAGTTTACTCGAAACTCTTCCCAAGTTTACTCGAAAAACTCCTCTTCCCAAGTTTACTCGAAACCCTTTCTGTCCACCATGTTAGTGATAAAATTGAACAAGTTATCCTTTGGCGATAAAGATATGAATAAAAATTAAAAAAATATATAAAATATAAAAAAATATGATAATGTTTTTTTCGCTTTTTCCCACCTTGCGACAGGGTATGCCCTGAGAAGCGGGACAGACCTATCCCGGTAGAACCAGTGGCTGCTAGTGTATGTAGCAGCAGTGTAGAAAGTCAGATTTGTGCCAAAGCACTCAACATTTCCTAACCCCTTGGTTCGGGTAGAACTGCCCAGGGTGGGGGTCGAACTCGGGACTCTTCGCGGGATAGTCGAACACAATACCATTATGCCACGCTCGGGCATGAAAGCATCGACAAGAAAGCGGATAAAAAAGAACCTTGGCAAGAGCATCCGCGCCCGCTGACCCGATTAGCGGTCGACTGGGGTGGATGGCGACACAAGTCACCGCTGAATCGTGCTTCTTCCGATGAGCCGGGATCTCCTGTAAATCAAGCGCGTCGCGCCTCATATCGTGTTTCTCTTGTCCACAGTACAAGTGGAATTTATATGCTCTTCCACAAAAAAAGTTGTGAATTAGAGCATGTTTTTTTTAGATGTTGGTTAAATCTATTCGCAAATTTATGCGTTATCTGCAGGGTGTTTCTTAACACCCGCATAACTTTTCTCAAGCGCATAGATTTCCAGAACTCAAGAGTTTGGAATTTTTTTCGTCAAAGATTAGGAATTTTCCTAGGTAAAAATCGAAAGTTTCTTCCTTTGAGTGCATAGATTCAAATGTTTTTTTCGGACTTTTTGAAAAGCGCATAGAATTTTTTCCCCCGCAGTGCGGGTGAAAGGAACACCCTGGTTATCAGGAATAAGGCTAGTGATACGAATACTCTTTACTCATCGCACCTCCTCGGTTTCTCTCCAGAGTCTGCCATTCCTTCATGATTAGACTTTTTGATCCTACATCTTCCATTAACAAGTTGTGAGTAACAGGCTAAATTATAACTCTTCATTTGGCATACCTTGAGACAAGTCCGCTTGTCCATGTTCCATAGTCGGATGCTTCCGTCGTGACTTCCAGTCAATAAGACCAGTCCACAGCTGTCGATCGCCAAGGAGGAGATTCCTTCCACGTGCGCCACTGCAGAGTGAATCGAAGACCCTGCAATGCGGAACACTATCTCACACCAGCTCATGATTTCAATATACCGCAACTTCCCCCACGGTAGGAGTTTGGAAGCCTAAGGTACCGCTGCTGTTGGACCGGGGCTTTCATTATGCGTCCGCGAAAAACATAGTTGATCACGGAAAACAAAAAAACATGTCTGAATAGAGAGAGACCCTATAGTAGCTTCATGAAGCCGTTTCAAACAAAACATTGAAGTTTCACAAGGGTTAGTTTTCGAAATGGAAACAGAAAACCACAGAAGTTCAAAACTGCGTGGCGCTTTGAAACTAATTTAGACTTCATGGATTCCAAGTGTTCGATTACTCGAAAACTTGTGAAAAATCTGCATGTGAAGAAAAATACTCTAATCCTTAATTGCCTCACCTTTAATTCGACTATAATCAACTACTTACTAGTTTATTATAGTCAAATTAAAGATGCGGCATTATATCTCTGCCCTATCTGTAAATTCCCTCGCTCTATAGGGCGAGAGGTCTCAACATTTTTTTATTTCTCTTTTTATTGGTTGTTTTGCTTATTGCGTTCTCTTAGTGAGATTGCGTTTCATGTGAATATTTCTCATTTGTCTGTGCAATTAACATACATTTTATTGCTTTGAGGGTACTCGCAATATCGCTGATGATGCTTTAAATAAAGCGAAACGTCCGAACTCACTCTCTCTATTAAACCACACCGCATCTCAACACTGGCACTATTAAGATTTTCATTGATCTTATAACTACTTACTACCTCTCAAAAGTGCAGTTCTTGAAAGCTTTATCGTGGACGGCAACTTCTGGTCTTCAAAACTTCTCTACTCCAATCAACCGAAAACCAGGCCAGCAAAATTCTAAATAGTAAGTAACCTGTCCGATTGTCAAAGTAGCGAATTTTTCGGTCTTCTCCACCGAGTACAGTTATGCTCATAGTCGGATGGGAGAGTATTCTCGATATGTTCGACTTCGCGGAAGCTTCTGGAACTTTCATACGTAAACTACGAACTTGCAAACAGAAAATGTAGGGGCGATTGACCTATCGACATCCACTCTAAAAATCCATGAAATTTACAGAGCTTTTTAAAGGTGAGATTGGAATAGAAAATGTTTTTTCTTCAGAATGAACAGATCCATAGCCGTTATACGTCCAAACTGTTTTTTCTTCAGCTAAGATTGAAAACTTAGAATAAAAAACTGGGGCGACTGACCTATTTCAATTTTGTCTGGAATGATTTATCCTATCGACATGGTCGATATTACGAGGACGGTTCCATTCAATAGTTCGAACTAACATCAAACAAACTTTGAGAAAAATAAAAAACTCTCGTAATATTACAATTACTAGTTTGTTTTTTTCTGCACACCAGAAAGTTTCTCAAAGCTATATGACACACCCTAAGAGGATCTAGCTACACATAGAGGTCAATATCAAGGATTTTTTTTTTTCTTAGGCGGTTTTAACCAGGACCTTTCATCATATCAGCCATGATTATAACAGAAATCTGATAGTTGAATTCTCAAAAGGGTGAATCTCTCAAAAGATCTCTCTCTCGGTGGAAAAAATCTATGCTCTGTCAAAAATATCCGCAAAACATTCAAATCTAAGCACTCGGAAAACTTTTCCGGTTTTTAACTGGGAAAATTCTGAGAAATTGCAGGAAAAAAGTTCAAATTTTCGGAAATTTTGAAAATCTATGCGCTCGAAAAAAATTGTGCGGTTGGTAAGTAACGCCCTGATCGTCAACGTTTTTTTTGAAGCTTCAATCGATTGAATCTGAAATTTGCTTTTACCTTCGCCGAAATCAAAGCTGAGGACGTTTTGACCCGTTTCTATGTCGCAGATGAACGCCTGCAATCACTGTGGTTAGAAGTAAAAAATTAATCACGAGAACGAAAACTAGTAATGAACAAGTCTTGTCGAAAAATTCAGCTTACTCAGCGCAGGATTTTTGATGACTTCTTTATAGTTCACCTTCACCGTCCCCAAATTCAAAAGAGACTGCTTTCCAAGCTTTTAAGTCTAAAATAATGAGAAGCGAGCGAGTCTTCAAAAATTTTACCTATCCTATTGTTCTTCACCTTTCCCTCGCTGCTAATTATAACCAGGGGTTAAATAGTGACCGGATCGGTCCCGTCGGCGGATACATGTACACACACTATTGACAAAAAACTCTCATTCTTTTCTTACCCTTTTCCTTCATCCCCTCTTCTTTTTTCCTTCAAACTTTGAGCGGCGGATACATGTAAACCCAAATTGGGCGGCTCATTTAACCCCTGATTATAATCCCTTCAAACAGTGGTTTTCCATACATTTTAGAAGAAAAGAAGAAAAATACATTTTTTGAAAAGTACAGTAGAATTTTCGTCAGCCATGAATTAAATTGGAAGCTTAGAATCGTTCGGAACAGCAATTTCCAACAGAATGTGAAGAAACCGATTACAAATAACCTCTGCGAAATATAATAAAAATATTTCTGTCTTATTTGGCTAACTATCATCATTTTATATTTGCAGGGGTCCCAAATCGAGCTCTAAAAATAACAAATTGAAAACCCCTTTCTTTATAGCTGTATGTCATCCTGAGAAATGCAAAAACTCACCCAAAACGTTGGCAAAAAATACCTGCTGTTGCGTGTAAGCAGCAAGAAAATGCTGCGGATCTGTTGAGCAAAAGTCTATTGAAGTCGGGATGGAATTTTCTGAAGGAGGCGTGTAGTTTCTCAGTAGAGGATCGATATTTCCTGCAAAAAAAAATATTTTTGAAAAATTATACAACGGCTTTTTTATCTTGCAACCAGGAGTTAAATAGTTACCGTACCAGCTATGTTGGTGCATACATGTTCGCGCCGAAAACGACATAAATTCTCTTCTTCTTCCGTTCTATTTTACTTTTCTTCTATTTCTCATTCCACTCTTTTTCCAACTCTCTAGGCGCGTACTTTAGACTGGTCTCATTTAACACCTGCTTGCAACCATTGCTTCTCTCTTCAGAAATATTTATCCTTTTCCAAGAAACTTCTTTGTCTTTTTCAAGCGTATAATGTAACTCCTGCAAAAGTATCCAATCGAAGGCCAATTCGGAAAGCAATTGCATTCACCAGACTTGCATTGTTCTCAACACAAAAAACACGATTCTTAGAAGTCATTTATTTTCTCCTTCTCTTTTTCGCGCTCAAATCAAACTTCATCGTAAAATGTCTGAGGAAGAGATAGAGAGAGCGATAGAGAATGGGAGAGAAATAGAGTAAGAACGAGAGAGAGGAAGGGAAGATAAAGAGAGAGAACGCAAAGAAGAGATATGGATACAGAATTAGAAAGCGGGACAATCAGAGAGAGAGAGAGAGAGAGAAAAAGACATAGAGAGAGAGGATAAGAGTAAGAAAAAGATAGAGATGAAACATGGTGCGAGAAAGGCTTTGTCTCCGCCCACCTGGCTCCCACAACTTGATGAGTCCATCGGCAGATGCCGAAACAAGTCGGTTGTCGCTCGAATGATACGCGATTGCCCAGACCGCATTCTTGTGCCCGATGAGCCTTTCCCGCAGAACCTTCGCATCTAATGTTAACCTGTTTTAACCAGTTTTCCAAATTATCAAACCCGATTTACCCTCGGCCAACCCTATCTTCTCTTAAATAACTATGACGAAACCTAGTTTATTTTGTCTATGAAAACATGAGGGGAGACGATTGTGCTAATACCTTTTCGTGTTTCAAAACCAAAATTCTCTAGTTGGTCTCTCATACTTGACATATACTTACCGTATTCTAGTTGTTCCCTCAGACTTAAAAGACACTTACCGTACACATCATATGGGTCAACGTTGCCGGAAGGCACAGCGGAGCAGCAAATGACTCCATCCAGGCCTCCCGTGAAGAGGCGGTCACCCGTCGGGGAAACGTCCATGCACAGCACGGCGCCCGAGTGACCTCGGAAGGTGTACACTGGCTCCATTTCTGACGGAGTCATCCCAGCTGCAAAAGACACCTTACCTTTCACCTCTCCTCTTCTATCATGTTCTTACCTTTCTGCTCTTACCATTCTTATCATCCGTTCTATTTTTAAATCAACTTCATTCTCATCTTGGCTAGAGAATGAGCACCAGGCTGTGTTCCTCACCAAGCGCACAAGCAACGAGGAGATCAAAAAACACTAAAAAAAGAGACCGAGAGCTTCCGATAAGTGAAGTCAGCAACCATAGGATAAAAAGAGCATCAGATTTCACTCACACTTAGCAAATGCCTTCTCACTCTCTTTGTAGTTGATGGGCTTGGCGTCCAGATTCCACAACTTCATCGTTCCATCTTCGCCTTAACAATAATCAGCTTATTAGACTCCTGAGTTTATGATATTATCGGAATAACTCCACATCTCCTTTTTAAAATTCGAAAAAAACCACTCTGAGCTTGAGACAGCTTAGAATAATGAGAAGGAAGCTACAGTTGATCATCAAAATGATAAGAGCTCGGGCAATACACATAAGAGGTCAATACTGTTCTCGCTTTCGCTGGTACTACAGCCCATCAGTTATTACCATCGCAAGGGACCGTTCATCCTCACCGGTATCGAGCGCGTCCTCAGGTGGCGGATAGAGGGATGTCTCTTTGCACAAGTGCATTGGAGATAGCAGGCCTTGCCCGTCACGGACCAAAATTGGATAATATAGTTCGCAAGAGGAGGGCGAGGCCCGACTGGCCTGGGCATGCCACCGGATAAAACATCAGCCGATATTCCCCTATATTTTGTAATGGCGAGTCGAGGTGCCAATAAAATAGCCTCTTGCTGTTCTCCGGTTAACAAATTAGTCCTCGCGAAGAGGATATGTGAGCCTCGATATGATTAGTAATAACTACTGGAATGACTACCGGTGTCCCTCTACATTCTGAGTGGTGACTAACTGGCAGTGATGCAGACCGGATCCACTGGGTGGAATTGCATGGCCCTGATGACATCCAAATGGGAGCGGAGCACTGAACGAACCGTCCATTGATGACTGGAGGAGTCGTCTTCCTCCTGCAGAACAGTCAATTATACCTTTTCTCTTGACTTATAAAAATCATAAACAATCCATCTCCCTTCCTTCTCTTTCTCTCTCTCTCTCTCTCTCTCTCTCTCTCTCTCTCTCTCTCTCTCTCTCTCCCTCCCTTCCTCCCTCTCTCTCTCTCTCTCTCTCTCTCTCTCTCTCTCTCTCTCTCTCTCTGTTTTTCCTGTCTCTCCATCTTTCTCTCTCTTCTATAATAATGTTTTCACACCTGTTCAAGCTAAATTATCAGAGACATATGGTTCCCACAATGACACCTATTCCCATTCTACCTCAAACCAATTCAAAAATTAGTTTACAAAAATTAACAGGATCCACAGGGTGACCATAAATTACATGGACAAATTTTTAACGCGCTCTATTGCGCGACACAGTTGACCTATCTTTGTTTTCATTGTTCCATGATAATGCTCTGAGACTGGTTGTTTCTTGTTTCAAGTTTCATGACTCTAGCTTTAGTTGTACAGTTATGGTGAAATGAAGTCCTCTTCGTGCTGTGATCATTGCACTTCACAACTCCGGTCACACGAGAGCGGACATCGCGCGACGACTCAATGCTCCACGATCAACTGTTTACGCCACCATCGATCGTCTTCGGGAGACAGCCGATGGCAAGGACCGTGCAGGAAATGGTCGTCCACCGACATCCGACACGCCCCTGATTAGGAGCATTCTCCGACAACGCATCGCACGCAATCCTCGACAATCCATGAGGAAGCTCGCTTCGTCGGTAGGTATCTCCCGTGAATCAACGCGACTGATAATCAAACACCGTCTCGGGATGTACCCCTACAGGATGCAGAAACGACATGGATTGGATGCTCGACAGAAGCTTCTTCGACATCAACGGTGCAAATATCTGTTGCAACGATGTGCGCGGGCCGAGCATTTCCGTGGACTGATGAAAAAATATTCACCATTGAGATGTCGGTGAATTCTCAAAACGACAGAATACTTGCTCACGATCGTAATGGAGCAGCTGAGCATGTAATCACAGGCGGAAGAAGCAGCCACCCCAAGTACCTCATGGTTTGGGGAGGTGTTTGCGCAGGGTCCCCAGACACTTGCGCCGAGACGTTTGTGCCGACCCCACCAGCGCGGCACCCATTAGCGCCGAACCCAGTTGCGCTCATACCCATTAGCGCCGAACACAATTGCGCTCATACTCATTAGCGCCGAACACAATTGCGCTCATACCCATTTGCGCCGAACCCGACTGCGCTCATACCCATTAGCGCCGAACCCAATCGCGCTCATACCCATTTGCGCCGAACCCAATTGCGCTCATACCCATTGACGCCGAACCCAATTGCGCTCATACCTATTTGCGCCGAACCCATTTGCGCCGAAACCTTTTGCGCCAGACCCATTTGCGCCGAACCCATTTGCGCCGAACCCATTTGCGCCTAACCCTTTTGCGCCGAACCCATTTGCGCCGAACCCATTTGCGCCGAACCCATTTGCGCCGAACCCTTTTGCGCCGAACCTATTCGCGCCGAACCCATTTGCGCCGAACCCTTTTGCGCCGAACCCATTTGCGCCAAACCCATTTGCGCCGAACCCTTTTGCCCCGAACCCATTTGCGCCGAACCCTTTTGCCCCGAACCCATTTGCGCCTAACCCTTTTTGCGCCGAACCCATTTGCGCCGAACCCTTTTGCGCCGAACCCATTTTTGCGAGAGAGAGGAATAAAGAAAGGGAGGGAGAGTTACACAAAAAAGGAAGGGGAGAAAGAAAATGAAAGTGAAGAGAAGATTGAGGTAAGAAGGATGCATGCGATAAAGCTTCTATATGAGTACAATATCTCATGGAAGTATTACTTAAAGTCCGGTATAACAAGGTTATTGATCGATTCATATCGCACCGAATAGCAGTGAGGTCATGGTAAGGTATCCGCACTCTCGGTTAAAGGCATGAGAGATGACTGCTTCTGATACCGGTTGGTGGAATAGCTTATCCCGTGAAATAGTTTAATCAATTATCTTATATGTAGTTTTGCGTTTTAAAACACTGTCGAGAAAGATGCCCTATTATTGTGCGCTGGTAGACAGATCCTCAAACTAATGCAGAGAGCTACTTGTGAATTCGAAGAAGCAAAGTTAAAACCTTACACAAACTCATTTTCTAACTCTCCTACAATATATATTTTTAATAATTGTTCCCTTACCAAAGTTACGTCAAATTGAAAGTCTTTCTCTTTCACGGACTATACATATCTTTTCTCTGTCTAAATTAGACTCTCTCGCTTCCTCGCCCTTTCTCTTTTGGTTTTGCTTTTCTTTCTCTTTCTTTCCCTTTTTCAATCTTCCTCTCTCTATTTATCTTTCTTCAAATTTTTCTTTCTCTAATCAATATCCAAAACTCTCTTTAAATATTCCAGCTATCCTAACATTCTCTGAAAATCTGTTCGTTATTTATGATTGAATTGTGGATTGTGCTGTTGATCCTCCGTATTTGACCGAATACGCAATTAAATGATTGAAAAAAATTTCCATAACCTTCCGACTTCGAAAAAAAATCAATTTTTTTTGTGCCAGACTCTCAGAGATTTCTTCGCTTAAATATGAAAAGTCAATTTTTTGAACATCATTTGGATATTTTTGTATGATGTTTTCTCAAACTATTTCATGACCTTTATGAAAGAGAGCTTTCCTAACGCTAACATCGCAAATGGGTTCGGCGCAAATGGGTTCGGCGCAAATGGGTATGAGCGCAATTGGGTTCGGCGCTAATGGGTACGAGCGCAATTGGGTTCGGCGCTAATGGGTGTGAGCACAATTGGGTTCGGCGCTAATGGGTATGAGCGCAATCGGGTTCGGCGCAAAAGGGTATGATCGCAATTGGGTTCGGCGCTAATGGGTGTGAGCGCAATTGGGTTCTGCGCTAATGGGTATGAGCGCAATTGGGTTCGGCGCTAATGGGTATCGGCGCTATAGAGTGTGGCCCAAGTGGGGTCAGCGCAAGTGATGTTCTAACACGGGGCGGCGCAAACGTCGCGGCGCAAGTGTCTGGGACCCATTTGCGCAACATGTAAAACGCCGTTGCTTTTCGTCGACCCTGGTGTGAAGATAGATGCCAACTTCTACGTAAAGAAGATCCTCGAAGACGTGGTAGAGCCCTGGAGTAGGACACACTATAATGGAGCTGATTGAACCTTTCAACAGGACTCGGCACCTGCCCACAAATCCAAAATCGCACAAGAATGGTTGCGTACACCCACCCCAAACTTATAAGCACTTCCGAATGGCCATCGAATTACCCCGACCTGAACCCGCTCGACTTCAGCGTCTGGGACGTCATGCAGGCGAAGGTTGGAGCTATCCACCACCACTTTCTCGACTCTCTGCGTGCCGCCCTTCTGAAGGCATGGGACGAACTCTACAACGACTACCTGCGGGCACTGGCATGTGGATACGAGCGTCGTGTCAAGGCATGCGTTCGCGCTAGAGGCGGCCGTATCGAACATGATTGTGAATAACTGTTGGTTAGATATTATAATAGTATGTTATGATACCAAGATAAGAATTTCGTTTTTAAAGGAAATACAGACATTTACATTTGTCCAGGTAATTTATGATCACCCTGTAGAAATTCAATATATATATATTTTGATCACACATCTTCAGTTCATGATTTAAACCTGCAAGCATCTCAAAAACGAAAAAAACTAAATTTTATGCCCTTTTTGTTCGTTGTAGCCCTCTTTTGAACGCGTTGCAATTCTTATTTCTGTAAATTTATTATAATATTTTCTCCTCTTTAACTTCCACATTCATCAATCATTATTTTTTCTTTTCTACCTCAAAAGATTTATGAGAACGTCTCATGAAGACGTCCCAGAAAGGAGCCAAAACTATCGCGGACCAACCATGGCAACTCAGGCCCTTCATCAATCACAGCTATAAATTCTCTCAAAAGCCATGTTTTTTGGGTTTCAAAGGGGAATGTAGTTCTAGATGCGAATATGGACCCACTTAGTCTACAATATTACACAATAATAAATCTTCAAATGCTCAGTTACACAGTTTTAAGGCAGTGACGCCTGGTAGAGAAGACAAATTGATCAAACCACCGCACGGAAAAAAGCTAGTCACCGGGGGGGGACTCGAACCCATGCAACCATCTCTCCTCTATCCGGGAGCGAGCGTGTTAACCATTACACCACGGTGTAATCAATCGATATGCGCTGGTATAGAAAACTTTAGAAGATACATACCCAACTTATAAGTCAGATATTGAACAACAAAACTTCTTAACGATCTCACACAAAAACTCTGCTCTCACGGACTGATGCATCAAGAAATTTTAACGATATTTTTTTTTGATTTTCAAAGCTCCTCCACTTGAGGTAAAATGATAAATTCGAGAAGATTGAGAAAAATTGTTTTGAGTGGTACAGACAAAAAAAATAATAACACTTTCTTAATAATAAAAATCAACCTTATGATTGGTGGTGTCATTTATGTCGATGGCCCCCTCAGCCAGGACGTCATTCATATGAAGGAATTCCTTGTCTCCGCCCCCTCTCACTTCCTCCGCCCTCTTCTCCAATCTCCGCTCATGATTCAACTCGTTAATCATCTCATACTTGCTGCGCCCTTCTGCCAGAGTCCGAAACTTATCTATCCGAAACTTACCTAAAATTAATGAAATAAAAAGTAATCATTTCACGAGTCATTCAATAGCTCGCCGTGAACTTATTTAAAAACCTGCAGAAAAATTCAAGAACATACAGCAATCCTTTGAACTTGTGCCTCCTTTAGACTCTGCACTCACAGTAATTAGCCCTTTATAATTTTATCTGGAATTCATCTCTTATTCATACTTTCATTTTCGGCTGCAGCAGCACTCGACTCCGTCCAGGGAGGCACTTCTGTTGACAGCCGGTGTTTCTCCTGCTGCTCCGACCTGTCAGCAGATACACACTCAAACCATCCAATTGAAAAAGACTGAAGCATTTGAAAATGTCCCGAAAACATAATTTGGAAATTTATCTAATACTTACATAAGAACGTGGTCATAGAACTTTATAGTGCAGCAAACATGTTCAAAAACTTTAAAAATTGGTCTCAAAGGGGCACCTCAAAAGGACTCGCACGAAGCATCATCAAAAAACTTTCCTCACTCTTGAAAGTAATAATGTATGAAATATAATTGACTATTCATCAATGGCGCTTCATGCCCCATGACATCGAGAATAAAGCGTTTGAATTGAATGGGGTTTTAAGATTTAGAAAAGGAATAACTTGTATCTATGCTTGAGCTGCTCAAGGGCACTCTGGCTGATGTTCCAATCGTCTGTTGCTGGTTCCTGTCAACCAAAAAATTAACCCACCTAGTTCAAACATATACATAATGGTTCCACTTGAACACCAGGAAAAAAAGAGAACTCATTTTGATGTACCATTTACACAACATTTTCAAGGGTCGTTTCTTTTTTTTGTTCTACTTAAGAAGCGTAAGTTGCTCAACTGAAACTATCAGCACACGTATAAAAAATCATCATGAATACCACATGAATAGACAGGAAAACAGGAAAAGTAGGCGAATAAGCAGTCAGGAAACAGAGAAAAAAAAGAGAAGTGGTTATATCTTGGGCGCCCCCTTTTTTTCAGAATTCCAGGGGCAACTTTTCAACAACAAAAAGTTAAAAGTTTCCCAACCTTTTTGAGAAATGAGAACTCATTGAAGGCCTCAGCGACGTCCCCGTCCAGTTCGGGTATGCCCCCTCCTGCCCCGCCCCCTCTGCCATCGGAGGAGGAGTCACTCTCCTCCTCTCCCCCGCCGCCCACTGCTCCTCCAGTCGCCTCCCGCACTTTACGCAAGAGCTCCGAGTTCTTTCCATTACTCGGCCACTGACCCGGGGGGATCATACCCAGGAGGTTCTTTATACGGAAGGACCGAACGTCCAGAATTGTCTCGGAATAACCTATTTCCTGAAACAATTCAGTTCTAAAAGTATTCTACAAGAATACCGTTCAAAAAACTTATTCTTGAACTCAGCTTTCTTTATCGGTCATTTCATCTCTCAGAAATCGGAGTAACAAAACTCATGAAATTACTTTTGTTACTGACGAGTACATACATTACAATGACAAAACTCAATTCTACCCTATACGGAGTATAGTAGCTTTACCTTAAATTTCAAAAACAACATATCCTTCCCTTAAGGGAAGGATAACCCGAGCATTTTTTTACTTCAACATTCAAATCGTTCCACTCAGGTGGGAAGCTCAAAAATAAAGCGGTTAAATGATTCTTGATTTTTCAATAGGTGAATCGCTAAAGTATTTGTTTACCTATGACGGTGACAGAAAGCAGTTATCACATCATAGAGACTTTATAAGATGACCGAGAATGGTCACTCGCCAGCTAGACTAGCCTCAAGGTACTGCTTCAGCAGCATCCTCCCCTTGTTCCAGCCCTGCGCACTCGAACTCGGCAACGGGTACGCATCCACATCCAAGGGTGCGTTCGAATCTGGACAAGCACATAAATAGAGTGAGTTGAGACGAATGTGTTTCTCTAACCCACACTGTGAGTTAAACCTATGCGCTATCCCAGAAAGCTAGTGATACAAATGCTTTGATCGTCTTCATCCTCTCTTTTACATCACACACTGAAGGATCGCCGACTGCGGTGCGAGTGTAGACGGAGAAAATTTCTCCCGACTCAAAAGGATCCTCACCACCAACCTATCCCAAAAGGACTCCCCTCGACAGGACCTATGAGCAAACAACAACAACACCACACACTGAAATCTTCTAACCTGGAGCCTCATTCTCTTGCTCTTCACTGTTGTATTCCTGCGGCGGCTCTTCTCCGTTGTGAGTCAAACGATAGTTTTTCGCTCTTAAACCCACCCAACATTCTTGATTTGAAAAAAAATTATTTTTCTAAGAATGATTATGATCATCATTACTACGCTTTGAAGAGAACTAAAGAGAATAAAGAACATATTTGAGCTAAGCATTCATTTTTTGATGTTCCGCTGGTAGAGACAGTACATGCGTTCCGCGCAGAGAGAGAGAGAGAGAGAGAGAGAGAGAGAGAGAGAGAGAGAGAGATACAGAGAGTTAAAAATAGAAAGACATAGAAAGAAAGACAATAGAGACAGATACAGAGAGAAAGAAAGAGAGATAAAAGATAAAGACATAGAGAGAAAGAAAGAGACACTGAGATAGTCTATCTGATAGATACATAACCATCATACCAGACTCCATCTTATTCTGGGCACATCATTACAAATAAACAAAGTGAAGAAGGGAAGCACCGACCTCTCCTGCTTCAGGCAGAACTCCAACATCTTTATCCGCCTCACCAGATCGTTCTTGAGGTTTTCTTGGCCTTTTCGCTCTCCCATCAGAAAACTCACCCGTGCCTGCCATACATACAAACTTGTAACGAGTATTCTACTAATTTTCTCTGATTCAAGTTAGAAAATAATCTTCCTCGCGCTTCTTCCCCCTTGCGGCAGGGTTGTGCGCTTCTTCCCTCCTTGCGGCAGGGTACTCGCTTCTTCCCTCCTTGCGGTAGGGTACGCGCTTCTTCCCTCCTTGCGGCAGGGTAAGCGTTTCTTCCCTCCTTGCGGCAGGGTACGCGCTTCTTCCCTCCTTGCGGCAAGGTACGCGCTTCTTCCCTCCTTGCGGCAGGGTACGCGTTTCTTCCCTCCTTGCGGCAGGGTACGCGCTTCTTCCCTCCTTGCGGCAGGGTACGCGCTTCTTCCCTCCTTGCGGCAGGGTACGCGCTTCTTCCCTCCTTGCGGCAGGGTACGCGCTTCTTCCCTCCTTGCGGCAGGGTACGCGCTTTTTCCCTCCTTGCGGCAGGGTACGCGCTTCTTCCCTCCTTGCGGCAGGGTACGCGCTTCTTCCCTCCTTGCGGCAGGGTACGCGCTTCTTCCCTCCTTGCGGCAGGGTACGCGCTTCTTCCCTCCTTGCGGCAGGGTACGCGCTTCTTCCCTCCTCGCGACAGGGTACGCGCTTCTTACCTCCTCGCGGCAGGGTACGCGCTTCTTCCCTCTTCGCGGCAGGGTACGCGCTTCTTCCCTCCTCGCGGCAGGGTACGCGCTTCTTCCCTCCTCGCGGCAGGGTACGCGCTCCCCTAAGATGCAGAACAGGCCTATCCTGGTAGAACCAGTGGCTGCCCGCTGGATCAATGCTAGTGTGTCTAGCAGCATACGGGAGTCAGATTCGTGCCGAAGCACTACCAAGATTTCTTAAACCCCTTTGTTTGGATGGATCTGTCCGGAGTGGGAGTCGAACTCGGGACTCTTCGCACAATAGTCGAAGACCCTACCATTATGCCACACCCGGACTGATTCAAGTTAGAAATGGGGCTAAATACCATCCATCTCTACCTGGTTTTATGTTTATTCTTTTCAAAGGAAATTTACTTGAATCTGTTGACCAGCGGGCATAGGTTCACCAAAAGGTATCCAGTTCCACCGGCTTACGCCCGTACCTTCTATTCTTTGACCTCTTCACCATAGTTCAACAAAAGTCACTTGCAATTGTCAAAAAAACTTCGCGTGAATTTCAACAATCGGCCGCTCTTCGAGTGGGAAACTTTTGAACAATGAGAAGCAAGCTAGAGGTTAAGGACGCATAATGGAGAGCTTCTCATTCTTCTTGACTCTTAAACTGAAAGAACGGTCGTTTTCTCAAAATCTCAACAGCGCTGGTGACCTATGAACTCGTTCACATTTTGAAGCCCTGTTCTTTTTTCTCACTCCAGAATCTCTAACCCTTCTCTGCTCGTCATTGACTTCCTGAACAGCCCTTCCTACTCAAACATCCAGTCAATAAACGTTTGAGAGAATTTTTTTTCAAGATGAAGAGGCTAATAAAACGCCGTTCATTGTGTTTTCTTGATAAAACAGGTTTCCTTAGGCGGCGAAAAGGGTATTTATCAGCTTATTGTGACATGGCCCTTCACTTCAGATTCTCCAACAACTTCTCTCTCTCTCTTGATTTTCTTCTCTATGACTCATTCTGTTGTTGTTGTTGTTGTTGCCGGTATGCAAGTTGCATAGAAGATAATTGTTCTGAGCGAGATGCTTCCGGAGGAGGTTTTTCTTTGCAGTTCTGAATCACCGTCTCCAAAGCGGCAGATAAGTGACCGCGACAACTTACTTAAACGTGAGTAGCATCCGAGACAAGATTCGTTATAACCTCAAGCGGAGTCTCAGAAAAGTCGCAAAGGAGCTGAATATCTCGGATAGATCTGTTAGTAGGATCGTCAAATCCCACATGGGACTTCGCCCCGTCAAGTTGCAAGGTGTTCATGCAATAGGCTTTTGTACAGGGTGGCCCATAAATAGTGTTACAAATGTTTGAGAACATTTCCTGAGGAAGTGACCGCACGTAGCGGTCACTTTTCTTGTTTTTTCCGATTCCCCGTAATTTTTTATACGTGTCAAGTGAGTTTCGATTGAATCCATCGATGTTTAGGGTAATGACAGCGTCGAATCGCTTGCGAACTGCGATCATTCGCCTACACACTCTTGGCCACGCCCCTGCTCGCATTGCTGAAACGCTTCGCCTGCCTCGCATGACAGTGTATCGAGCGATCAAACGATTCGAGGAGCTTGGCACATCTTTGGACCGTCCAAGGCGAGGTCGTCCTCGCACTGCTCGCACGACACAACTCATCGAAACCGTTCGGAGTCGGATCAACCGAAATGCACGACGAAGCATCAGACAGATGGCGCAGCAGCTCCCGATGAGCCGAACTTCATTGAGTCGAATAGTCACGGAGGAGCTGGGACTCAGGTCGTATCGTACACGGAAGGCCGCTTTTCTGTCGGCTCGCAACAAGTCGGAAAGAGTCAAAAGATGTCGCGACCTTCTTCGTCGTACGCAACAAGGCGAACATTTCAATATGGTGTTCTCTGACGAAAAGCTGTTCACCGTGGAAGAAGTCCACAACTCCCAAAACGTCAGAGTGCTTGCGAAGGACGCAGAGCAAGCCGATAGCAAGGGTAGAACGGTCCAACGCAGTGCACATCCAACTCAAGTCATGGTCTGGGCGGGGATCTGCGCAACAGGAAAAACACCGCTTGTTTTCGTCGAGAAAGGCGTCAAGATCGACACGGAATACTATCTGAAACATGTTCTGCAAGACGTGATCCATCCATGGTCTCAATCGCATTTCAATCAGAGGACATGGACCTTTCAACAAGACTCAGCACCAGCCCACAAAGCTAAAAAGGTTCAAACGTGGTGCAAGGAAAATTTTCCCGGCTTCATCACAACAGCAGAATGGCCGGCCTCATCACCCGACCTGAACCCGCTCGATTATTCCGTTTGGGCCTACTTGGAGTCCAAGGTAAACTCTCGCTCCCACCCAAATATTGATTCCCTGAAGAATGCCCTTCAGGCAGAATGGGACAACATCGGAGTCGAATACCTTCGTACAGTGGTGGAGGCGTTCCCAAAGAGACTTCGAGCTGTAGTTCGGGCAAAAGGAGATCGTTTGAGCTGAACTTTTGCGTGAATGTTGACATTTATGTTGTTGATAAAATATGTTAATTTGAGATGATTTTC
Source organism: Allodiplogaster pararmata (assembly GCA_964056735.1). NCBI lineage: Eukaryota > Metazoa > Nematoda > Chromadorea > Rhabditida > Diplogasteridae > Allodiplogaster > Allodiplogaster pararmata. The sequence continues at coordinate 44,376,484 of OZ057406.1, forward strand.
TCTGTTTTGAAAAAAGGTATAACAATTCCAATTTGTAACACTATTTATGGGCCACCCTGTATGGGCGGTCGAACCATCGTTTTGTTTGGGAGTCAAGGGCGCTAGCCTTTTCCGACAAAAGAAAGGCAAGAGGTTATTTCATTGGCACCTCGACTCGCCGTTACAAAGTATAGCGGAGTAATGATGCTGTATAATCTGGTGGCTTGCACAGGCCAATCCGGCATCACCATCCTTATTGTTGTTGTTGTCTTGCCCATAGGTCCTGTCGAGGGGAGTCCTTTTGGGATAGGTTGGTGGTGAGGATCCTTTTGAGTCCGGAGAGATTTTCTCCGTCTACACTCGCACCGCAGTCGGCGATCCTCTTGGCGAGACCCATTCGTTAACCGGAGAAGGGCAAGAGGTTATTTTACTGGCGCCTCGACTCGCCATTGAAAAGTATAGCGGAGTATCGGCTGATTTTTGTCCGGTGGCATGCCCAGGCCGGTCCGGCATCGCCCTCCTTTGACGAGCTATACTACCCAGTTTTGGTCCGCGGCGGGATTTCTCCCGCTACCTCCCAGCACGAATTCTTCGTAGGGAGGCGTCCCTCTATCCGCCACCTGAGGTCGCGCTCAATTCTGGACTGGATAATCCGGCTCCATCCGTGACAGGCTCTTAAGGCTGTAGAGTCACGAATGGCCACTGTTGCCAGTTTGTTTCGAGATCACCATCCTTTGACGAGCTATACTACCCATTCTTGGTCCACGACGGGCAAGCCTGCTACCTCCGATGCTCACGTACATGGAGACATCTTTCTAACCACCACCCGAGGACGCGCTCGATACCGGATTAAGTTAACCAGTCTCTTGCGATGGTGTGGAGTCATAGGGTGTCAAGTCATGGGGTGTCGCACCATCAAAGGGGTCCTAACTGTCTTCTTCTTCTCTTTCTCTCTCTCGCTCTTTCTCTCTTCTTTTGCCTGACAATGGACTGACTGATAGTTCTGCTTTCTCCATTTCCCACTTGCTCTTTTCCATTTCGTATCGACTCCACTCATGCTGTATGTAGTGAAGCACTCCGTGCATCGTGTACGGAGGCTGCCGCTGCGGCTGAACATTTCACATACCGTACGATTGATTTCGCCGGATTAACTGCTTATCACACTAAAACTTTCAAGTCCATAAAACATACCTGTTCTATACTACTCAGTTAGGTACTGTATAATGACGAACTTTATATAATTGTCTTTCCAATCCCATCCATTTATCTCGTTTGGGGCAATATTCAAAATTTCGTTCACTTACTAGGCTTTTGAACTAGCTACTTTGTAAGGCACAACAACGCTCTGATAAAGGGAGGCACGATTTTGATGATCAAAACGGGCCGCTACGCCCCCCCCCCCCTCCCCCTCTCCCGGGGGGAGGGGGGGGGCGTATTCAATAAGTCTTACAAGAGAAAACCAATTCATCTGAATTCCCTTTATCTCCCCCCCCGGGCTTTCGTACGAGCACATTTTTGCTGACGGCGGCTAATTTGTTCTTCTAAGACACATTATCAAACCCTTCATAATAAGGTGGGAAAACTGACTTCTTCTTTCTGCGTCGAACCATCCTGTCCTGATGCACTCATGTGCCCTCCAGATTCAGCGCCGTTTCCCTGTTAACGGAACATCATACTTCATTAAAGGTCTATGGCAAATTTGAAGAAGAACGACTGCACTCCAAGCATGAGAGACTAGAACAATGAGAAGCGAGCTGAAGGTAAAGAGCGGAAAAACGATAGCTAGTCATTAGTTCAGACTCAATCGCTCGAAAAAACTACATGTTTTTCTCAACAGGGCTGTTGACCATAGGTATAAACTGCTAACTAACAAAAATAATTTACAAAAATATTAATTAAGGCCGCCGACCTACCGACCCTCTCCTCAACTGTCCTCAGAATTTCTCAGTGATATAAAATTAATAACAAATTTCTCAGAGGTTCAAAGTTATAGTTGAAATAAAAAATTTAAGTTACTGAATGAAAAATTCCGTCATCACTCAACCCGAAAAGGCTTCATCAAGTTAAAAATTGAAGTTTCAAACGTACTCGGGCGATCGACCTATCCAGACATCAAGACATATTTAACCTATGCTTTCTACTTGATTGGAACAAGTCTCTTTATAAGCACTTGATAGAAATAGAGAATTGTTATAAACTGCATAAGAATCGTACAAACGCCAGTAAGTATAACGTTCAGCGAACTGTCAACTTCAGTCAGTGAGAGATCGACTGAAAATTGGGAAAATTTATTTATATTCTCAAATTCAAGTTTCAAAAACCTACCTTTTCCTTGTTGAAATCCAGGTCTATGATTCAGCAGCTCAACTTCTTCAGTTGGTCTTAAGCCCTTTCTTCAGCTCTGCAACAGCCATTCGTTAAAAGACCCAGTTTTTTTTCAAATAACATTTCTTGCGTTTTTCTGCACCAACATGTTGTTATATACAGAAAATTCATCAATGAACCATCAAGATTTCGTAGATTTCACAAAATCTGCTGATTCAAAAAGTATTGAGAAATTATTTAGGGCATGCATTGGGATAAAATAGTATTATAATAGTATTATAATAAAACATAGTCTTGATTGGGCAAGTTTTATGGTCATTTAACGGCTCTTTGCTGAGAATTTTGTCTGTGATTTTTTGTACCTTAAACGTGTGAACCAAAAAGGAGAAAAGCTTCCCTTCCCGAAATTTCATAGATCTGATAAGAATTATTGAAATTTACGCCTTCTCCGAGCCTCTGAGTCATACTATGAATACCTGAATGCAACTTAGATTCTAGCTTGAATACTATTGACTCATCCCTTTGAGAATTTAAATTTAAAAAGATATTATCGATGGTATGTGGATTAACGAACGCTTAAATAAAAGAAATTTTTTTGTCAATTCTCAAATAATACACAAAACTTGAAGCTTATTTTTAGCAAGTCATCGACATACACATACACACACACAATTACTGGACCAATGATGAAGAAAATAGAAGGATATAGAATGTAAGTGATATACAACAACAATTAAGTTCTTAAACATACGAACAAAGTTGACTAATAAGATATTGTTTCGAGGGTGCAAAGTTGGTGGCCTGTCATTTGAGAGTTTGTGGTCAAATATGAGTTGAAGCAGCACCACTGAGATGCTTTGCAATATTATCGAGACGGCTATGATTACTAAAAAAAAACATAGGAAATTTCATATTCGAACTGTTGTGCGAGAAAAACTCAACTGAAAAACAACATGAGACACGCAAATTCTCGAATTAAAGTACGAAATTATCCTCAATACGTTCATTAAAGAACACTAAAAAAAATGTCTTTACATTATTTTACGATGAAAAAAATTTTTTTGCGGTCCAGAACAAGGTTATAGAGCAATTAAAACAAATTCTCAGGGAGAAAAACCTGTTCTTGAACAGAAAAAATTATCATTTTTTCAAGTGACGAACTTCTGAAGAAAAGTCTCAATGATCGATTTCTTAAATAACAATACAAAAGCCATCGACTTGAAGAATGAAAGACAAAACAAGTTTCTCAAAAATGAATCGAAGGAATTTAGTCTCGTAAGGATCATCAAGATGCGAAACAAGTCTAAGACTAACGATTCGCTTCTCAGAGCACATGAACTCATCACGAAAACACAAGATATACCTTTAAAGGCACGAAAATATCCTAATCCAAGCCGTTCATTAATTCTTTTGAGCGTCTTTCACATAGCCGCAGCGCTTTTCCGAATGCGAATTGTACTGTAGTTCGAGTAGCGCGTGCGAGATGTCACGTAGGATATTAGTAACTCGGAATAACTAACATCGCTCCACTCAAATTTTGCATGAGATGTTATGTATTCCTGCCTTTTTAAGTGTTCTCCCTCATCCAACATGGAGCCAAACACCTCCAGAAACTTCAATATATGTTATTCATGAATAAATCGAATTTTATTCATGAAAAATGTTCTCCGATGCTATCTCCGATAGGTCCCCCTCTCTCTCTCTCGTATCTCTCATCTTTCTCAGCAGAGAATATATAGTTATAACTTACGATATAATGTTTTTTTCATAATTAACTTCTCTACGTATACTACTTTCTTGTTCCTAGGAAGCTGATCGTTGACGTCAGAGTTTTAATTCAATCAAAAACATATACATATAATAATAAAAAATTGTTCAAAAATCGGATTATTGAACGAATCATTTAAAATTATTCAAAAATCAGGTGATGAATGTGAACATCGGGTGGAACATTGAAAATGATGTTGCGAATTACATGGTTAAAGTAAGTGGCCCCTAGAGATTTTGTATTATTTGATTGATAAGTTCCAATTTTTAATCAATGCTTAACACCGTATCGACGTCTGCAGATGTTTCCATCAAGGCTCAAGTGTAGAAGAGATCGGCGAGAAGAGATTGAAGAGAAGAGATGTTGAAGAGAAAATGAATTACTGCATAATGACAGCCTGATCACCATCTATCCTTCTCCCTCATTTCACAAGAAAAATGAAAAGTGCCTCATGAGTATATGCTGATGTATATGTATATAGTGAGAGTCCACGGGTTAAGTGTGTGTCCGAGAAAGAGATGAACGTGAACCATCACAATATCGTTTTCGTTGAAATTTAATAGTAACAAGTCAACTCAGGGTTCCATCTCATATACTGTGCGCGAAGATGTAAGAATAGCATAGTTAGAATATGTCTTGATTTTTCAATAGGTCGATCGCTGAATTAGGTCAAATTTTTTCTTTTAATTTCACGAAACCGTTGAGACTCGGTTGTGGCTAATGAAACGCTCTATTTTTGTAGAGAAAAAGAGTCTTTTTTTTCAATTTTAAGTGTGAAAACTCTGAATCATTCATTTCGAGTGACGGAGAGGGTCGGTAGGTCGGTCGCCCGAGAAACTTTTTTGCCAGTTGGCAGTTTACCTATGATGAATAGTAACATTTTTTTTAAACTAAAAAAAGTGGAACTCATTACATAAACATGTTTTTGACAATGTTTTAGGCTGTTTACGCAGATACTTTTTGGACAAATAGACGGTTCCTAGATCGTATTATAAATATACAACTCTTAGGAAAATGAATGAATGATATTGAGTTGTTTTTTGTTGTAAAAATCAAGTGTTCAATCATTTTAATTAGCAGCATGATTGTTTGTAAATATGACCTGAGTTCATACATACAACCTACAGAGAAAAAAACCTAATTGTTTTGATTCAAGCATTATTTACAATATTTTTTATAAAGAGTTCAGGTTTTGGTCAAAAAAATTCTAGGGAGTGCACAATGAAAAAACTTGAAACATTTTTTCAGTCAGATTCGCAGTGAGTTGATAACAATTGCTTTAAGGTTTATCGTAATACCTTTTTTCATTTCAAATGTGTATAGGACTTTTGAGTAAAAAAATTTTCTTCAGATATGCCTTCGAGTTCCTTCACATCTCATAGACAAAACCTGCAGCAGGCGTATTTTAAGCAGTTTTGTTTAAACGCACGCAAAAATGAGGAGTTTTGGAAATTATACTACTAAGTATAGTAAGAAAGTATACTAAGTAGTTTTCAGTAAAAATCTAGAAAACCATTTGGGCCCACTCTTCTCTGTCCCGAATTCAACCTGAGATGAATATTCACGGCATAGATGTGATGTAGTCTCGATCGAGTACGGTCTTCATTTTTTTACGTTATCAGTTTCTGGATCAAGTTTCAATTTCAAGCCAAATTTCTATCTTTGCCATTAATTCCAAATTTCAAACTGAAAAGCAGTAACATTTTCTTATTTGCTAGACATTTGGGAATTCAGAATTAGCCTTTAGCAGTCTATAACTTCTAAGAGAAAAAAAACGAATCAGCCTTCAAACCTTTTAGTTCGGAAAACAGCACCGGGAGACTATGAATGGGAACCGCAAAATAGTTGTCTAACAGTAACGAAGTGGTCAAGGTACAACAACCAACTTAAAAACAATCGACATAACAGTTTTTCTCATGTCAGAAGAATTTTAAACCTGCATACATACATATAATATTGAATTCTAACGTTCCATAAGTAACGCTGAGCCACCGTTGTGATCTACAAATCGCGGTAAGACCTATGAAAAAATGTGTGCCTTTTTAATTTCTTCTCTGTTATGTGCATGAGAAAAACAAGAGTTTATGTCGCAGACAACAAGCTAGATGACCGCTCCAGGACCGATTACCTAGTTGAAACAGAGATTGAACGGGCGGCGATTCATAATATAATTTTTAAGTTGATATTCAAATTCTTATTTGTCTAGTTTTCGTTTGAGCCTTCAATTTTTAGAAGACTGACACTGGAATTTGCATTAACAATGTTCGGCAATAGGATTTTATGGATAAGATAATGTCAGTGAGAGATTCGCTGTAGCGATTCGCGCCGTCGATGAATAGAAGCCTGCCACTTTTTGAGATACGGTTGATCACTTCTCGAAGCCGTTCCGAACGAGTTTTAATCTGCCCATATTACAGTTTTTAGACATCATATCGAAATTAACGATTTTCTATGTGTTACTTCGAATGAAAAGCTTCAAATGTTGTTTGGATTGTTACTTGATTTATACAATATTAAACCAATCGTTGTGAAAAGTCAGAAAAATAACTCCTTACAGTACTCTGGAAATTATTATTTTTTGAACTTGCACAAAAAATTCTTTATTTTGAATTTTTTTATATGTATGATTTTGATTTAAAGAGAAAGAATATGTTAACATACTCTAGAAAACAACTCGAAGACTGATAATATGCAATATTAATCAACTTCAGCCCTGTTTTAAACAGAATAAAGTTTATTTGAAGTCAATATGTCCGCCGAAGTAATCATATTGCTATTTTCCTGCTACGCTCGCTGCTTTTAGAATCACAGAATTTGTTTGAACCGAGTCATTTTGTTACTTCTCAAACATAGTTAACTCAAAGGATGAAGAAATGGATTAAACTAACCCATGTGACTCTTCTGGGTAAAGATTCTGATTGGCTCGGTTCGCCAATTCCCTCGCTCTTCTCAACTCTCGACTTGAGGGAATTGGTGGGACATAAACCAGGTCTTTCAAATCCAACTCTTCCTCCGATAGATTTAGTTCTTCTCTTCCAGCGGATTTCTGAGTTATTATGATTGTTTAACAATGAAAAGATAGATTATACAAGCACTATCACTATCGATCACTGTGATGACGCTAATCACAAATAAAGATCATCGATAATACAGTTTTCATGTATGTATACGCCTCTTGAGAAAACTGATATTCTTGGCTCAAAAAGTGATTCGTAAAAATCTAAATTGTAAAGTTAACTCGAAAAGAAATTGAATTGACTTTTCGATTGAAGGAAGGACCATCCAATGTGATGATGAAGTAGAAGAAGGCTGGCAAGAAGATGAGACAAGAGACGAAGAGTTTCTGTTGACCAGTCAAAATCATCTTCTGTTAGAAATATTGGCTAAAAAGTAATAAGTTATATTTTCTAAAGTTCATTTGTATATTGATAAATATGATTAGTTCAATATTATACATAAAAATAAATAAATAATTACAGCAAACTTCAGGAGAAAACCCAGTTTGTGTATCTTACCCTTATTGCGGATTGAATTCATGCCCGAATCTTTGCGATTCTCGGAAAAATTGTTAAACAAATCTCTTCAATAAATAACTTTCACACACTTTATTCGTTCAGTTCTTCAAGCAATTATTTGATCATTCATGCGTGCAGTTATTCATTCTTTCATTTTTCTATAACATGATGGAAACTATCATGTCACGCGTGGGAGAAATCATGAAATAAATTTTTAAAAAGTGAATTTGAGAATAGTTAAATGATTTTATCAAGACATCTGATAATTCAACTAATTCAACTTAACATATTCCAACTTTTCCTTCGAGAGACTACTGGCACGGTATAGGTTTGCACAGAGTTTTTTGAATAATTTTTTTTTGAATCAATTTTTTTCAATTCAAAATATATTTGTATTACGAAATGTTTGATTGATCCAATTAACGAACTACAGTCAGAACAAAAAACATGATCAAAATTACACGCAAAGAAAAACAACACAAAAACTTCTAGGGGTATTTGGTAGAAGTTCTAGGGGGTATTTGGTAGAAGTTCTAGGGGGTATTTGGTAGAAGTTCTAGGGGGTATTTGGTAGAAGTTCTGGGGGGTATTTGGTAGGAGTTCTTGAAAATCTCAGTTCCTATTAAGTAATTTTTCACTGAAGCATTCACACCGATCTCTCTCTCTCTCTTTCTCACTTTATTCCTTCATCTTTTGATGTACATCTGTGTGTGTTTTTGACTTTGTTGTTCCGCTGTAATCTTTTCCATTCTAGTTTTTTTAGATGAAAAACCTGTCAAAAGCAGTTCTTTTAGCAAACCATTTTACATGTTGTAGATAATTTTTGAAGACATAGAATTTCTATAAAATGGTTTTTTACTATGACTTTTTTATGAATAGTCAGGTAACTTCTTAGGGATGCAAAGTTACCTGTTCTCTTCCCAAAACAACCTGACTCTAAAAAAGCTGGGTTTTATTTAGCAGCCAACAACTTCAAAAGTTTATCTGAATAGTCTATCTTTTGCGAGGCTCTGAACACGAATCAAAACATAGGTTAATATACGTTCATGGGACGAATTGTTCTTGTGTGTTGCTTTCGAAAAGGGTAAAACTTGATTCTTTCTTGCTTGCCAAATCTCAAGTAAACCTCAGGCTTTTATCCTTCATATTCGGTGTTTTAGGACATGAATTCGAGCATGGTTTCAAGCGCCCGAGAAGCTTCCGATTTTTGACGTATAGTACGAGGGGCAGCCACTGGTTCTACCAGGAAAGGTCTGTTCTGCATCTCAGGGTAGCGCGTACCCTGCCGCGGGGCGGGAACAAGCGCTAGGAAGATTATTAGTGTAATAATAATCATAATTTTATTCTCGTCGTTTACATGATTATACAATTGGATGAACAGAGAAAGTCGAAAACAATTATAATTTACAATGTAGAAATAAGAAGTAGCAGCTGGGCTACTGATGACCAAACAACTGACGAGAAAAAAAATCAATAATTCAATTCTGTAGAGACAGTGATTTTTATAAGGATTTAGACGATACCGCCTCAAGATGTCCAGTTCATGCAAGAGACTCCTCTCTTCCGATCGACAGAAATAAAATAAAAAACGAAGAAAAAATAAAACAATAGTTGTGACTCGGACTTTTTACATGAATTAATAGAGCCAGTTTTGCTGTGTTGCGGTACAAGGCTTAAAACAGAAGTAAACGAAACTATTACCTGTTTTTTGCGCTTCTTTTATTTCCACTGAGCTACCTAATTCGGATGAAATGAGTCTCGGAATCACAGACAAAAAGTGAGTTACGAATAATATTTTATTTGATTCTCTTGATGATGAAAATCCTAGAACGGGAGCTTCAAAGCTCGTACAACACTACAAAAGTTTTTATAATTGTTGTTCTTGAAGAAGATAAAGTATGGTCTCAAAACATAGAGACTTAAAAATATGGTTCAGAAGATGCGACCTCGAAGTGTACCAATTTTGTTGAAGACCGAGTTCATCCCTGCTGATGTGTGAAAGGATTCAATGCTGAATTAACTCAAAAGTTCTATCGATTAGTATTAGATCTAAACCAACAACTGGAGTTGCCAGACTCTTCTCATGCTTTACCGATAAAGCCAGGTTTGGGCTAAAATTATTGCTTCAAATTAAGTTTTTTCTAAAATGGTTCAAGGTGGTTTCAAAACTTCATTTTCTTGTTTGATAAACAAGTCAAAAAAACGTTAAGGATGAGTCATAATCTAAAGTTTAGTTTTTAATTTCAGCTTCTTTATCATCACCGAAAGGTAACTTGTTGAGTTACCCTTTGGTGCATAATGTTATTGTACTGAATGTACTGAATTTACTGAATTTGCCTATTCATGTTATTGTGCCTCTTTCTCATGTTTTTGATAGTTGAATAACTAATTCATATTTATCAATCATTCCTCCCCCCCTCCCTTTCCCTTCCCCTCATACTTAAGCGACCGTTCGCTCATAAACACACCGCCACTAGAAAGATAGTCCATGCATATCCGCAATCATCATTGTTTTGATATCATGTGTGCACGGAATAAAGAATGAATGAATGAATAAAAATTGGTAAGGAATAACGAGATAAAATCTGAGGAACTATGTACACGGTGCCCCATCATAAATTGATGATCGAATTTCGTTAATAACTTTTCGCAGAGTTGGCCGATTAGAAGGAAAATTTCAGAAGCACCTACACTCAAGATAGAAAGCATGATTCTGAAGTTTCAGGAAATTTACATAAACTTGAATACCCTTTAAAACTTTGAGCCAATTTCGCAGACATACAGTACCGTCCAGAAGTATACCAAAAAGTCTATTTTACAGTGTTCTCTTCAGTGAACGCGGAACAAAGGCTCAACTTTTTATTAGATCATCTTCAAGTACTTCGAAACATAATTTCAACATAACTTTTGAGATGCAGATTAACTGTGAACAAAAAAAAGCATAAAATATGAAAAGCAAGCAAAACACAAATTGAGCACATATTCTTCAGTAACCTATGACATCTTCAATAACAACTTAACCGTCCAATGCTACCCGAAAATTGATTACCCCAGTCTAATACTTTGTCGCCATACCCCTAGCGTCAATGACTGACTTGCATCTTTGTGGCATAGAGGCCACTAAGTTGCCGAGGGTTAAAACCGGTAGGACGTGCCAGGCCTGTTCAAGTTGGGCGAATTTCTTCGCCGCATTCCGAGCAGTCTTGCCCTGGATGGCCTCACCCAGCTCCATCTACACGTGCTCTATCGTATTTAGGTCCGGTGACTGGCTCGGCCAGTCCATGAGGGTCACTCGACGCTGACCAAACCATTCCTCGAGCACACGCGAAGCTGCTTTGGATCTTTGTCCTGCTGGTATATCCAGCCCCGGGGAATGTTCGATCACGCCTAGGGCAGCATGACGTTCGATAGTATATCTATGTTATCTTCCTTACTCATAATATGTCAACAAAAAAAACATATGTCAAAAATATCGAAAAATACTATTTTAAGAAAAAAAATTGCTGAGCTGTTCTGCTTTTTCAAAAACGGCTCCAATTCATTACATTATGACGTACATTACGAGCCATACAACATATAAAAAAAAATTTGTAAACTTTTTGCGCCAGTGGGCGCAAAAACAGAAAAGATATACGACAAAATATACTTTTTGGTATACTTCTGCACGGTACTGTACATAATTTTTTTCTCAATTTTTTTTACCGGAAATGTTCTTCAAGTAACCCTTAACATGACGTCCCTTTCTGTTGTATTGTTTTCAACTGTTTCAAAAAATCAGTTTAATGCAGTTTAAAACGAGTGAGTTTGTCCCTTTTTCAATGCGGATATGTAAAACTTCATTGGAGAGACCGCTCACTGTGAAGACATAACGAAAGAATGAAATTTTGGTTCAGAGAAACGCATCCGATATCGACGAATTCGCATATCCGCATTGAAAAGTGACAAAATCACTCGTTTTAAACTGCATTTAACTGTTTTTAAAAAAAATTGAAAACAATAAAACTGAAAGTGAGGTCATGGTAAGAGTTACTTGAAAAAACATTTATGGTTTTAAAAAATTAGAAAAAAAATATGTCTATCTCCAAAATTGGCTCAAAGTTTTAAATCTTTTTTTCAAATTCATGCAAATTTCATGAAACTTCAGAATCATGTGTCCTATCCTGAGTGTAGGTGCTTCTGAAAATTTCATCCCATTCGGTAAACTCTGCGAAAAGTTATTAACGAGATTTGATCATCAATTTATGATGGGACACCCTGTACTTTTCAATCCGTTTAAAGATAATCCGGTTGGTGGATTGTGAGGGTTCAGTTTTTCTAGATTCTTTGTGAATTCTTGAAGCTCTATGATGTGGTTCTGAGTATCTGCGATTCTGTTCCACAAACCGATTGCTCTTCTAAAATAGAAATTAGTGTGCCTATAATGATTTATCTGCAAAAAAGTTAACCGAGAAGTCCTATCGGAAGTACGAAGATTTTTTCCGTTCTAAGCATCATTTGGCTTTTACACGCATGACAATTTAATTTACCGAATAGTAAAAAACTAAAAATAAATCGAAGCGTACTCTGCGTTCGACAAGCAAATCTAAATTTAATAGCATGAGACGTTTGAGATAATTTAGATTAGGGTTTTTGCAGTGAGAAAGCCCTTTCTGTTAAGATTCTTTGTGAAAACTTCAGTCTTTTTGAACAATTACTCCGAGCAGTTGGTGAAAAATTGTAGTTCTGTTTTCCAGAAGAGGCCTGACAAATGCGGTCTACACAGTTTTGTAACCAATTAAATCTAGGGATCAAAAAACTTAAAAACTTGAGCGATTCGACTCAAACTTCAGGCATTTATGATTTCAATGTGCTGTTTAACAGTGAATTTTTTTTTGAAAAAAAAATGTCCAAGTCTCTAACTAATTCTAAGTCCTCAACTTTTGCGTTATCTATGTAGTCTTGTTGAGAATGCCCTAAATGAAGGTAGCTTGTTTTATTAACTGAAATTGGTAAACTGAATTAACATGACAAATTGCAAATTTATAAATATCTAATATTGAATGACCTGGGGCATCACTATAAATTTTCAAATCGTCCGCGAATGAGGGAAATTTTACTGGCTCGGTTATACAGCTTTCGATAGCCCTTTCGACTTACCGATTATATATATATATATATATATATATATATATATATATATATATATATATATATATATATATACATATTTTATCTGCATCCGAGAATGCGCATTGGTAATCAAACATCAAAGACAATAAACTCGTTTGAAGAAAAAAAAAGACAATTGAGAGCTATGGCATATGAAGGCTAGATACTTCATTAAATGCGAAACACTATTCTATTTACAGAAAAAATTTTTACGGAAAGCTTTGAGAGACTTTTCCCGAAGAAGATAAATAGGTAACTTGCTAAATATTCGAGAAACTCGCAAAGAGAAGCTGTAGTACCTGGCAGTGTTACGAGTTTTTTCAACTCGAATACCACTAGGATTAGTTCTTGTACAACGTCCTTCTTTAAATATGCGGTTTCTATCAATTATGGACTGGTTCTGCATAATCTTCCAACCCATGACAACGTCGTTTTGATATCTCCTATCGGCCAAGTTTGTTAGGCCTAGACATCTTAGCCTAGTTTCATAAGACGGAAGAGCCTGAGGGTACATTTTGTTCGGAAAACAACGATAATATACAATGCGTGTAAAAATTCTCTGAACATTTTCTACCGTTATCGAATCTTTCGAGTAGTGAGGATTCCAAAGCGTCGAAGCAAAGTCTAGGTGAGGCATTACATAAATTTTAAAACATTTGACCAATATAGATGAATCGTGGACAGAGATGGCTCTAAGAAATGAGAACATAGCCTTTCGAGCTTTGGCCACCCTATCAAGTAAAGTGTCATTACGACGTAGGGATGCGGCCAATTGGATGCCCGAATCACGCACTTGTGGTACTCTGTCGATCGATATCTGATTAATGACATATGTAGTAGACGGATTACTGGAACCAATATGTAAATGGAAGGACTTACACGGTGAAAGAGTCAACTGATTGGAAAGGCACCAGTTATGAACACAGTCAAGAGCTTCTTGTAGTTCTTCTTTTTTCTCGTTCATATCTCCCTTGTTATAAGAGACATATAATTTATTATCCTCGGCATAAGCCTGGTACTTCACATTCGGAAAACAATCGAGAACATCATTAATGTCGGCGATAAAAAAAGTAAACAGAAAAGGACCTAGTACAGAGCCTTGAGGTACTCCGGAGGTCACTGGCAGTGATTTCGAAAACGATTTACCTATTCGAACCGAAAAACTACGCTCCGTCAGAAATGATTGTAACCAGGAAAGTAATGGATCGTTGATGCCGCAATATTTGCATTTGTGGAGGAGTTTCGGATTACTTATGGAATCGAATGCCCTAGAAAAGTTTTAATAAATAACATCCGTACACTGGCCGATTGATAAAGCATATCCAATCATCGTCACAAACTAAGAGATTAGTGACAACAGATACTGTGAATCCATGTTGGTTACTAGGGATTATGTTGTTTTTCGTGCAATGATCAACAAGAATGTCTCGAACTAGGCGTTCCATAGTTTTAGAGGCTGGAGAAAGAATGGAAATGGGACGATAAGATGAAGAAAAACTAGGATCTTTAGCAGGTTTCGGAATTGCAGAAATGAAGGAATGCTTCCATATTTTGGGAGTAGATTGGAGCATGATGCACATGTTATAAATGTGCGTCAGGGGGAGACACAGTGATGAGGCACATTTCTTAAACATTATCTGAGGAATATCATCACTACCTGTACTACCAGTAGATTTGAGTTTCATAAGTTGCCTAAGAACAACATGCGGTAAGAAAACTTCTAAATTCGAAAGAGGAGGGAAAGGCCTATCAGGGAAAGTAGGAGTAACTGTGTCAGCCGTTATGAAAGAAGAGGCAAATTCACTTGCAAGCATATCACACTTTTCAATTGTATCCGTTACCATAGTACCAGTAATATCGGTTAAAAATCTCGGTGGTCTTGGCTTCGGTTTAGTGAGAGATGAAATATGTCTATAAAGATCACGAGATCGCTTCAATTTGGTTTTTTCGTAATACTGTTTCCATCTACGCATCTTATGAAGGAGTTTCATACTTACCTTTTTATAAAGAGCCAGCGAGGCTGGTTTATCTATCTTACCGAACAGTCTATTTCTATAAGCATTCAATTTCATGATATGCAGAGGATAAGAACAATGAAAATCTCGTGGGGTGCGTAAAGGAACGAAACGAGATATAGCACTGGTAACAATAGTCGTGAAACGGGAGTATAAATCATCAAAAGAGGTAAAACTATCGAACTCGTACTCCCAGTTGATGGTACTGAAAAATCGATTTATGAGGTCGTAGTTTGCTCTGGAATAATCACGAATGGGTGTAGAGATTGGTGACGAAGCGGATGTAGCTATATGGAAAGAAATACCACTATGGTCACAAGAGGGAAATGCAGGAATTGTTTTCACATTTGTGAACATTTCTGGTGAAGAACTAAAAATCCAGTCTAAACAGCGACCAGCACGAGTTGGCTCACGACATAGAAACACTAAATCAAAATAGGAAATTATTTCATGAGTCTTCTTGTGATTAAATGAGTTGTCAACCACTAAGGCATCACAGTTCATATCACCTATCACAAGCAGTGGATGATCATTGAAAGAAAATATATCCGAGAGTGAGTCACAGAAAGATTCTGTTTGAGCAGTGCTGTAATCGGGAGGGCGATAGAAAAGAACTAGACGAACTATTGATTTGGTGACTAGGAGATCAACAAATAATATCTCGTTCGGATGAAAGGAGATGCTAGATTCAATGAACGAAAGGTGATCACGAATAATTAAGGCAACACCACCTCCTCTACTATTACGATCACAATGAACTATTACATATAGTAATACATATGCCTATTATTTCATGATCGGGAATACTTTTCTTCAACCAAGTTTCCGTTAGCAAGACTATGTCAGGTTTTTCAATCTCTAAATACATTCGAAAAACAGAAAGTTTATTGCATAGAGAATGAATATTATAATACGATACTTTCAAGAAAATATCAGTGGAGTGAAAATTACGAGTACGGACAGAACTAGGATTCGAATATATAGAACGGTGTGATGAAACAGGACCTGGACATTTCGCTAGTTTGATGGCAAGGCTGCGTGGACTGTCGGAGGAATAGATTGTCGAGGAACGGTGACTTCTGACGAGCGGAGGACTTGGACGTTTTTTGCTGATGACCCAGTTGACTTAGTTGATCTCACAGTGATGTTCTGACTTCATTGGAACGTTCGTTGATGGGAAGAGGGTCGATTGGTATATGATTGACGAAGAGCGTCGACCTCGCGACGCGGCATAAGTCGGCCATTGTATATAACGACATCTTGACCCGCAGCTACCAGCTTTCTTTTCTCCTGACGAAGTTGATATTCCTGTTCGCGTTGAAACTTCGTTAAGCTCGGGCGGACGAATATATTCCTCAAGAGAGGGTTCTGGCGGAGAGAGCTCGATTTAGCGAGAAACTGTCTCTGATGCGTTTTAGTCGGGAAGGTGAGCTTGAGAAGACGTGCATCGTTTGAATCATTCTTCCTAATTCCCATGCGGTAGTGAGCGACTCCTGCGACCGGTAGATAAAAAGCGTCGAGTAGAGTATGAATGATGCCTGAATCGTGGGCTATTTGAGCTGAAGCTGAAGCTTTCTTGTCGGCAATCTCTGGTGCGCGTTCTATTACCACTTAACGTAGCCTTTTTCTTCCTCCATTTCATTCTTCACAGTTTCAATGACATTGCAGTTGTTTGTAGATTCCGAGATCATCTGTTTCATTACTAAAGAACACGTCTTCAGAAAAAGAAGTATGTGATTCGGAATGTTGGGATTCGTCGCCTCCTCTTCTTTGATGATACATTCGTCGAGAGAATTGAGAAGAGCTTCGCTAGCTAGAGACATTGGTCGGTGAGACGGTTATAAGGTGTACTGATAAGGTGTATTTTGAGCGCGAATAGTATACTATTCGCGCTCAAAATTCTATTCATCAGTATGACAATACACTTATTTGCTGTGTCGTGCCTTTTTGAATGCGCTGTTGAAAAGACAAGATGAGTCCAAACGTTTCGCTTTATCAAAGCATCTTCAGCGAATAGATATCATCTAAATAACAATTTTGAGCACAGCAGGAAGAGTCAAAATCACTAAATAAGGAAATGAGGAATTGAACAAGAAATATGAAAACAAGAAAATACGAGAAACGAACCCAGGAATCATGACAATGATGAAGGGTCAGAGATGAAAGACCACCGTAGAAGAAAATATAGACTATCCGAGAACACAAAAAAAAAACGATAAGTAGTAGCAGAGCGAGCGGAATGTGATCTTATGAAAGAGGAAGGAGAGAGAGGTGAGAGAGCTCTTCTGCCATTTCGCACTTTTTGTTAAGATCGGGTTTGTGAGTGTCAATCAGCAAGGCTTCAACAATCCTACGGCGAACAACATTAGTGTCGACATGAAAAATAGAGCCGGTGAGAACAACTTTTTCATTCGGATAAGAAGCAAGAACATATTGTGCAAAGGCGTTGGTTGTGTATGAAGGGGCCTTAGGTTTCTTATGGTGCGTTAGAATATCACTTTTCACTTTGCTAACTGATTTTCTGAAATCTGGTTTTTTTGAACGCTCCAATGTCTCACCACGAATTATCGTCAGAAGAAAAATAGACTACGGTATTACTTTTATAATAACCTCAACTGTTGGACGTAATCCAAGAATTTAACAGAAAAATTGTCGCTTTATCTTAGAATGCATCTTTTCGTTTTTCTATCTGTCATTTCTCTTGCTTTCGAAGGTTTAACGTCGCTCGCGAAGGGTTATATAGGGATGATAAGTTTTTGAATTACAAACTTAACTCGTAATTACAAACTACACAAACTTAACTCGTAATTTTTTGATGTAAAAATATTTTTTTTAACGTAAAAATAATATTTTTACTAATTTTACAACAAAAAATTTTTTTCAAGAATGCTCAAAATGATCAGCTATGAAAAAATTTCTAGAAACCGTAGCGTTTATATATTTATATATAGACAATTTGGTACTTGTCCAGATCGACGTATACTCCACTACTTTACTCCTTCGGGGGGCGGAGTCACGGATTTATGACTAATTTTTTAATACGGTCTTGTTAGCGTAAACTATTACTAAGCCTAAGCGTATTTTGATGTAAAAATAACGGAGAGGGATTAGAAAGAGAGAAAAATAAGAAAGAACAGGAGCAACATCCTGCAGCAAAATTCTTGGATTACGTCCAACAGTTATGAGGCCGTATGCATGGAAAACAGTTTATAATAATCTGGATTATTATATTCCAAGGATTACAAAATCCAAAAAAGTAAAAAAAATTGGATTATGGAAATCGGTATACATGGATGGCAGATTACTTAAACTTGGATTATTGTCAAAAAGGACGCGGAAAGACAAGGGTATGCATCAATATGCACACTAAAATGCACTCTAAACACTATAACTGTCGAATACTTAATGCACTCTAAACACTATAATCATCTTTCGATTATCTTTTTGGATTATTCAATAAACTACCTCCGGAGTAGGGTTACTGGTTTCGTCGGATTATCAGTAATCCAAAAGTATTATAGCTTCCATGCATACCGGATTATTCAAATAAAGTTAGATAACTGATAATCCAAGCTCATAATACTTTTGGATTACTCCATGCATACGGCCTAAGGTTATTATAAAAGTAATACCGTAGTCTATTTTTCTTCTGACGGTAATTCGTGGTGAGACATTGGAGCGTTCAAAAAAAACCAGATTTCAGAAAATCAGTTAGCAAAGTGAAAAGTGATATTCTAACGCTCCATTAGCTGCACGAATGTGTTCTATGGCCCTAGTATGGACTGGACGGCCTGTGTGACCGATATAGAACATTACACTATTGATGCGATTATAGATATATTAGAAACTAACAGTAACTCCTTCAACCTGCTAGGATTCGATATTCAGGATGTAAAATACTTATTACACCTGTGCTTGTCATGTAATCACTTCTCGTTCGCTGGTATAATGTACTCACAAAACAGAGTCCTTGCCATGAGCAATCGTTCAGCCCCTTTAGTATCAGTATCATACATGTACCTCTTAGAGCGTGCAGCTCCTCGTCGAGACATTGTGCTTCTAAAACGATACATTGACGATTATATTGTGATAAGCAGGGACCAGGCAGCCATGAACACTTTGTTCGAATACCTAAACAATCAGGCTGACCACATTCGTCTCACTAGAGAAGTTGCTGTTAAATAACTTCTTCAGGAGAGCGCTTACTGACAAAATGGTATAGGAAGCCCACTAACAAAAACATTCTTCTGCACAGCAGTTCTAACCATACTATGCATGAGAAACGTGCTATTATTAAAAACACTATTTATACAGCATCGAAGGTTGGCTCTGTTGAACTCCATTCTGCCTCTGTAGCTACTGCAAAAACTATTCTCAACCAAAATGGGTACACGTTTTCCAGGAAGCCTTACGGCCGAAGAATAAACATAACCACAGAGCGGAAAAAACAGAGTTTTATTTACAATACCATTCATCTCTAATACTTTTTCTAGAGATATTCGTCGTGCTGTTCATGATGTAGGGTTAGAAAATGTGGGTGTTTTGGAGAAGTCACCGGCCTCTCTTCAATCATCGTTATGCAGAAATCGTATTCATGATAGAGTTTGTTATAACACTAAAGCCTGTATATTCTGCCCGAGCGCAAAAGCTGGTGTCTGATGCACATCAGGTGCAGTATACAAGATAACATGCTCATTTGGAATGTTCTTTATTCTTTATTCCAGTTGTAATGGTTCACACATACAACGGATGGTGAGAGATTACAACATGGTAATCAATATTTTAAAATGAACAACAGCCAATAAATGATCAGGATTCTAATTTAAGTACTGGAATAGAAACTTCTTAGCTGACAATGCATTCATATTGAAAATATGAGAAGGAAGAGAATTCCAATCATTCACAACTCTATTTGTGAAGAATTTCTTGTATCGGTTTGTGCGGCACAAAGGCAACAAAAGCTTCCAATGTTGTCCTCTAGTCCTAGTACAGTGAGACATTGGTAAGAAATCTGGGCAAGTGATATCTAATCTTTTAAACACTATTCTATGCAAAGTGAACACATCGTTAATAAGTCTACGTCTTTGAAGACTTTCACAGCCAAGCCAATTCAGTCTTCCTTCGTAAGATAAACTAATTCCTGCTCTATTAAAAATACGCTTAGTAAATCTTCTTTGGACAGACTCTACTTTCTTACTTAGCGTTAAGTCAATAGTATTCCAGACTTCACTGGAGTACTCCAGGATAGGTCTAACGTAAGTACAAAATAGCTTCATGAGTATTGCAACATTTTTTGTACGAAAAGATCTCTGAATGAGATAAGAAATAGAAAAAGCCTTATTACAGATATGATTAACATGTTCCTCAAAATAGAGATCGTTGGAGATAGTTCTACATCGGTCACACAGGCCGTCCAGTCCATACTAGGGCCATAGAACACATTCGTGCAGCTAAGAACCCTAAGGCCCCATTCATACGCAACCAACGCCTTTGCACAACATGTTCTTGCTTCTCATCCGAATGAAAAAGTTGTTCTCACCTGCTCTATTTTGCATGCCGAAACTAATGTTGTTCGCCGTAGGATTGTTGAAGCCTTGCTGATTGACACTCACAAACGCGATATTAACAATAGGAGCGAAATGGCAGAAGAGCTCTCTCACCTTTCTCTCCTTCCTCTTTCATAAGATCACATTCCGCTCGCTCTGCTACTACTTATCGTTTTTTTGTGTTCTCGGATAGTCTATATTTTCTTCTACGGTGGTCTTTCATCTTTGACCCTTCATCATTATCATCATTCCTGGGTTCGTTTTTCACTTCAATTCACTTTATTCGACAAAGGTATGCTTGTTGTCGCATACACTTATAAAGTAGACATTAAACAACAAAAACGAGAAGAAAAAAATTTTAAGATTAAAAATTAAAAAAGGGGGACACAACAGGCACTGACTAGGAATAGAAAGAAAAAAATCACAATCTAGTGGGTATCAAAGAAAATCAAAGTATCCTAGAGTAGATATCCAGGTAAAGTCATGAACGGGACTAAAGAACAATTTTCAACAATATTAATGAATTCTTCGATCGTAACGATGTCGGGGAACCGATCGCAGAGTTTTGTTCCAGAGGGTAATGGCTCGAGTAAAAAAGAAGTTGCCGTTGCGATAATTTCTTTCTTGCAGCAATCGAAGAGGACTTGTTCTAGATGACGTTCTCAGATCACTGTTCGCTCTGTATTTCACATGCGATCTGCAGACCTGGCACTCTAAAGTTCCATAAAGAAGCCTGAACAGAAATAATAGATCGTATTTAGCGCGCCTTATAGGCTCGATAGCAAACTTATTCAATCTGTCAGGGTAATCGCTAGAAGGTATTGAGCATCGCCTCAGTACCTTTTTCGAAAAAAATTCTTTCAGGGTATTCTAGTCTTCTAGCTAGCTCGCTACACGATTTTGGTGAGAGTACTACAGTGGCGTATTCTAAAAGGGGTCGGATGTACGACAGATAGGCACGTTTGTAGCCTTCAAAATCGAGGAATCTAAAGACTTTAAAAGTTAAACTTAAAATAATTCAACTTAAAAAACTTAAAAAATTGAACTTAAACACATAAACTTAAAAATTCTTACTGCTAAAACTCCGATTCTTCTTCTTAGCGTCGTCGCGCGCTGGCCGAAGGGGGCGTGGATTCGTTATTCGAATCCTGGCTCTCCATGAACTTTTATCTTGAGCGTCTTCCGGACGCGCGAGGCTCAGGTATTGTTAGAAAGTGTATAGGAACCTTGCCCTATGTTTTTTCACATTTTCTCTCGCATAGGGGCTTATCCGGGTCTTCCTCTCACTATCTGATTTCGAACACAGTCGAGTCGTGTTACACTGAGTGTCCAGCGTAGCATGTTGATCTCATTCATGTG